>CALNHX010002882.1:0-164886 GCA_940337035.1 Agriotes lineatus
CTGCTCGCGGTATTGTATATGACAATTTTATACAATTTCGCGAAAAAACAGTCGAAAACGGTATTTTATTCGCATGTCTTTGTATAGATAATATGTAATGTACAATATTATTATGTAAATAATTAACAATCCATTATTGTCTTAATAAGATGTGCCCTGGAAAATAAATGGTTTATGAACGTCAATTACATTTACGAACTGTCATAAGTTTATGAACTGTTAATTTAGCATTCTGGAAATATAAATAATGCCTTGAATACGCCTAACCACTGCTGAAAATGTTGAAATGGCGTGTTTACTCTGTCGAAAATAAATACACTTATTTGGATTAAAATTTACATTTTGGCTATTTTTCTAAATCTGAACAACTTTTGTAAATAACTTTTTTCGCTAACACCGAGCCTACTTTAATTTTTAAATTTTTGCAGTAATGTTTATGTCGCAGTGCTGCTTTGCAGTAAAATTATTTAAAAAACTATGAAGATAATTGCTTTAACGAGTAGGTAAATCGACCAACATTTTAAATTGATCAGAAGATAAATAAGAAAGATATAGGGGTGTGAAAGTGAGAAGTTAAACACACTGCATGTCAAACCAATTCACAAAGAAAACCACAGTATCTTTAGTTATTTTGTGGGTAGTACGAAATTTAACGCAGCCGCATATCTTATATAACATATAACGTTCTAATACAGAATTTTAGTAATAATATGCTTACGGGCCAAAATACGCCATCCGCTAATCAAATGAGATCGCATTTTTTTTAAAGAATTTAAATCTATGTACGAGTTAAAACATAATACGGACATTTTATAACAATATAAACAATTTACTGACGAAATATAAAGTCCTTCAGCAGGTAGTGATGTAACGTCCCGCCTTTATTTAGGAATATTTTAATTGGCCTTATTGCCTCAGGTATGCTCTAAGCCGGAGATTACGTTCAGATTGCTCGGATATAGCGTAGATCAATAAATAACACAGCATAAATAATAAAAATAAAATATACTGTCTTTAACTATTTACATTAAACTCAAACTTAAAAGGACACACTGTATATTACGGACAGAGGGGTAGTTGTATCAACAGGGGTTGCTCCTGGACGCCGGTGGGGCTGCTACGCGGCGGCGGAGGGATTTGGCAGAATGCCCCGGCCTAGCGCATGTTACGCCTCTGGGCGATGTCTCGGAGTGGGCCAGCCGCGCGCCAGCTGCCTCGCGCATGGACTTCGGAGTAAAGGTCGTCGGTCGCAGGCACCAGGTGATATTTGTTTACACTAGCTAGCTGCTGCGAACACTTCGGATTAGTAATGGTGTTTCAAGAACATACCTGCCGGCATAGGAAGTTGCAGGAGTTCGCGTTCGGTGTGGCCAAACCGGACCGGGGGCCGCCAGACGATTTGTCGGCTTCCGCAGCTCGAAACGATGCAGCGGTCGGACTCTCGGGAAATTCGCTATTCAAGCGAATTTGCGGTTTCGACTGGATTGCGGCGGTGTGGAGATCCTTTTCGGAGGGCCTCGGAAATGCTCATAGGATGCTGGCGGTGATTCTTACAGGTAGTTCCCTTATCGCATAATCTCTGTATGCGTCCAGCCTGGCGGCGGCGGGCTGTTTATTACTTCCTGGTACCTCACAATTCGAGCGAGTTGATACGGTTGAAATACGGCTTTCGAAAACGCAAATGGAAATGCGCCTCGGAATTCGGGACGGCGCGGCGGCGGCGATCTCGTTCAGCGGATTGCAGGAACGTTAGTTACAAATTCCACGGTTTCGGTCTTTAACTAACATCGGTTCGGTTGCAAGGGATACGGGGAAAGCTAATTAGTAGCCACGGTTTCGGCCTTTAAATAAATGACGGTTCGGGAACGGGTTTGATAAGGATCTCTAGGTTATCGGGGTGTTCTTGCAGGAAGACAGTAACCATACCTAACCCGCAAGAACTTTTATTTAGGCGATTTCTCCCTTGCTAAGACAGTAACCATACCAAAGCAAGGGAGGGATCGCTCCGGGTGGGTCAGGAGGAGTTTAGGAGAGGACTCGGGAAGAGAATCTGTCTCAGGAGCTGCCATGTGTTCCTTTTTATACGTTCAGTGGCTCCCGGTCGGCGGTCGTGCTCCCCACTCTGGCGGCGGGGGAAACACTCCTGCGCGCAAACGTAAACATAATTGTTATGTAAATTGTCGTATGGGAATCGTTCGGTGTTCAGATAAACTCGGAAATTAGTAAGACCAATTTTATCGAAATTAGCATTGTCCTTAGCGATTAGCCCCGAACGACCTGATTGAAACCCTACGATGACATATCTGGGGGTTTGTAATTTTGTGCTTGTAGCGATAGCGTGAGAATGTTGAGTCACAGCATGAACACCGGGTATGATATGAAGCTGCCAGCTGCGAAATGCGACTTGAGTGTCAATATTTTTATCGATGTATTTGGTCAGGGCTAATTCTTGAGCAAGACCTGGAGTGATATGAGGAACCTTCCAATATAGTTTGTCAATCGTAACTTTAGCCGTCTCCCCTACGGTAGCACTGAATACGGCGTCGGCATCGGTATTGCTGCGAATTAATACGAGTTTACCATAATCTTCGGCGAATCCTAACAGCATTCTCAACGGTATGCAGGCACTAAAGTTACCTTCCTGATCGGTAATGGGAGGATCGCCGCCGGCAAACCAACCTGCATTTTGAAGCTTTTTAACGTCAGCGGAACTGTAGGACACATATCCCTTAAGAGTAGACGTAATACCAGGTTTGGTGACAGAGTCGACAACGACGCCATTGATTTCGTATCGGATTTCGCTAAATAAGTGAGCCAAACCATTGTTAAGGAATTTAGCCGTTGTAACTTCACCGTTTTCCTTCCGCAACTTTCCCTCTAGGTACAGATAGCTCAGGCCGGGAAGAGTTGACATATCTTCGGGAATTGGAATTCGAATTTCATCGTTATAGTCAAAACGGTTTGTATACGGTTGATGTGTGTGCAATTGATTGCTAATGATAGAAGTGTCGACGAGGACTCGCTCTCCAATATTTAAAATACTCATTACACTATTGTAAAGCCTAAGGACCGCAAGAAGTCTCTGTTTGCTTTAGTTAGCTGCGTGGTGGACGAAGCCGTACTGATCTTACTAGGGTGTGGGCGACGATTCTTATAGGAAGTAATACAGGGGTGGTACGGAGTGGTGAATCGAAAACCCATTACAGTTTCTTTAAATGTAATGTTACCGTAACGGTCTCCTTACTAAAACTGACAGGATTATCCGATTGGTCTAGTATTTTAATAGTTAAGTTAGTGATCTGTTTCGTGCTGATCGGTAGATAGATGACAGGGTTAGGGGTTTCCACTATTTTGTACCCGGGTGGTACTATGGGAAAGAATTGGTGAATGATATGGCCGGGCTTACCATTTTTATATGAACCAACGGAGATGTTGCAATGAATAAGAATCGAGTTGATGTTCAAAATTTTCGTAACATGTTCAGCTGTGTGCCACCTATCTGCAGCATAAACTTTTTTCTCAAAGCCTAACATGTCCCGGATAGTATTGTCGCTTTGAAAGTCGATTGGAACGGTGGACTTTATTTCGGTTTTTAAGGTGCTGTTGTTTCCACGTAGCAGTACCTGTTTAACACCCACATCAGAATCGAGTTGGTTATGTAAAAATTCAGCAATGTCGGTAATTTCATATGCTCCCTCCGGTATAATAATAGGAGGTTCTCCAACAAGATGAAATTCATTGTTGGGAGGTCTAACGTTTGGAATAGTATAGTAGGTTTCGAAACTTAACAATCCCAAGACGTATTCGCTACCATCGTCTAAAAAAATGGGAGGGTCAAAATTTGCAGTAAGAACAGATGAATTTCCCGTAAGAGTGAATATACTGGACATGATGAAGCGCGGCACTTAAACTGACGACAAAAGCGGTTTTGCAAAGTTATATAAGAATTTGAGACACAAATGTCCACATGTGTATGATGCGAGTTTTTGATATCTATTAGAGTTGTACATAATTGTGTTGTTGCTACCATCGCTGCGAAAGTAGTTTACTAATTCGGGAGGAGGTTGTAAGCGACCTATGCTATCGAAATACAGAACAAATCGATCAGCTTTAACGTAGGCTGTCCAATGTGTGCCAGGTCCAACATCATCGTCTAAGTTAGTAACACCACATTCTCGTTGACGAATTTTGTCAGGTAGGGCATCTCGCATAAATATCCCCCTAAAATGGGGAATTTCTAAGCGTTTAACGTACTGTGCAATATCGATGTTCGTCAACGCTCGGCGTGGTAGCTTCAACGGTAGTTTTTTGACTGATACGGTCGTAGATATAGCCCTTTTCCTCGAGCAATGGATTCCATAGCTTTGTTATGTCGCTCTTTTTCCTGGAGATCCTTTTTAGAAGCCTTTGAGTCGCCAACCGCTTTAGCGACTGCTGCAGCACCGCCTCCGAGAGACCCCAATGCTCCTAATGCAGCAAGTATGGGTACAAGCGGCAATATACCTCCTCTCTTGGGAACAGGTACTACTCTAGAACGAATTCGGCGTTTCCTTCGCGATTTAAAAACGACCGCCCCTCCAATACGTTTACGCCTACTACACCTTGTACGCTTCCGTTTTCTAGATACCCCCGTACCAAATTTTTGCGCAATACCGGCAATAGGTAGTGCACGCTTTCGTTTCCGGGAGACTCTCACACCAACAGTGGGTTGTGTACGCTTCCGTTTTCTAGATACTCCCGTACCAAATTTTTGTGCGGCAATAGGTAATGTACGCCTTCGTTTTCGGGGGACCGTCACACCAGCAGTGGGTAGTGTACGCTTCCGTTTTCTAGATACCCCCGTACCAAATTTTTGCGCGGCAATAGGTAGTGTACGTCTTCGTTTCCGGGGTGTTTCCATAGCAGCAATGGGTTCTGTACGCTTCCGTTTCCGGGAGACTCCCATGCCGAGTTTGGTTTTCCCTTTCATAATCCCTGTAACAGCAAGAGCTGCCGCTCTTTCTCCAAGAGTAGAGTCTTTTGCTTTAACGCGTTCCCAAGCTTTCTGTGCAAGAACTTTATCCGCCGCGTGACGTGTCGAAAGATTGCTGGATTGTGAGTATGCGATGTCGTGTTGCTTGCAAGCCTCGTCCAGAGGGTTTCTTCCTCGATCACCTCGAGAAAGTCGTTTGTTTAAACGAGTGCCAGGTCCGCAAAACTTGTAACCTGGTATATGTAATTCGAAAGGCAACTTGTCAATAAGGGTGTTCAACAAACCGCGACCTTTCCGTCTTACGATTCGACGACGACTACGAGTTTTACGTCTAGTATAACTCATCTTAAAGAAACGCTTGTCGAAGAGCGACTGACGATGTGAAGCTCAAAGGGGTAGATATATACTTAGCACAGCGCGGTTAGAAGCTAGTTCGCCCCCGTCCGAAAACGATGAAGAACGTGAAACTTGTGAAACAAAAATGTTCGCTGCCGGTAGTAAATCATACAGTACATTCCATGTCACAGAGGTTCAGACGACACGGCACTTTACTGGGTATAGGATGTAAAAGGGGGTTGATCATTGGTCCTTCCGGCTCTGGGAAAACCAATGCGATGATCAGTCTTTTGGTGCACCGCAATGGGGTGCGGTTTCACAACTTGTATTTGTATTCCAAAACCCTTGACCAACCTAAATACAAATTTCTGAAGATACTTCTGAAGTCACTAAAAGAAATCGGATTCTACGAATTCAGCGAGGGGTGTGAGGTTATCAAACCGCACGAGGCGAAAGAAAATTCTGTTATTGTGTTTGATGATGTGGCATGCGACACTCAAAGCATAATTAGAGATTATTTTAGTTTCGGACGTCATGGAAATATAGATTGTTTTTACCTCTGTCAGACTTACTCATCAATCCCGAAACAACTGGTACGAGATAATGCGAATATCATAATCGTATTCCAGCAAGACCACACCAATCTTAAACACATTTACGATGATCATGTAAACACAGACATGTCATTCGAAAAGTTTAAAAACTTATGTTCGCACTGTTGGATCAAAGATCATGGATTTTTAGTTATCGACAAAGAAAGCGAAATCAACGCCGGTCGTTATAGAAAAGGGTTCGACAGTTATTTCACTATATAGGCATGGACCACTGCTGTACAAATTATTAGTCTACGAACAACGACAGTAATAGCAACATGGACAAACGGTTAGTAAGCGATCTTATTAAAGCTAGAAAGGCTGTCAGGCGGAAATATGAAACTTTAAAAGCAGATATCGCCGAATCTCAGACGGCTCTTGCGGAGCAATTTAAACCAATTTCCCAATCACTCACGGAATTGCTAACATCCATCAAGCAAGAAGGTGGTCAAACAATACAGCAAGAAGTAGGACCTATGCTGAGAACTATTAAACGGCGAGTGTCCACACCATCTATCCTACCCCGTCCGAGAAATGGCAATACCCCCGTACGAGCGTCAACCCCCGACATTGCCATTCCCGGACCGTCGACTTCGACGTTGGTAACATCCACACCTAGATTTCTTGACAGAGAAGTATTGTATGAGAGTTTACCGGATGAGGAGCAACAGGTGGAGGCTCAAGAAGAAGCGGCAATTGAAACTTCGGTAGCAGAGGCTAGAGAAACCGTGCGACAAATGATGGAACCGGAAGTTCTAGGGGAATACCTGGAACAGTTCTCAGGGTTAGCTAGAAAATATATCGAGGGAATGATACGAGATACAGAGAGCAAGTACGATCTCCACTATGGAGTTCGATGGGACATAGACACTGATAAGTTTGCAATTGGGAATAAACAGCTTACTTTTGAGGGTCAGGACATGGTTATTACAGATCACGGCAATAGAATAGTATACAAAGGCACCCCCGGCTTTTACGAATTAATGTTCTTAAAGAAACCGATAACTTATACAACCAAAGACCGTGAAAATTACTATGACATAGTGAACCGATCCGCCGCAAATCGTAAGAACTACGATCCAACCCAACAGATAAGCGGCAACGCCGGCGCAAAATATATGAAAGTAGTACGCCCCCTGGCTACATCCTCCGGCATTAGACAACCTACCAGAGCCGCATCGAGGGTGCAGCGTACCGGTAGGGGATTATTAACAGTAACCAATAAAAAAGTGGAATTTGTTCCTTGGAAAGATCCAAATTCATTAGTGGATCGTCTGCGCATATTACTAGCCTCTCAGGTAGCGGGGCACACCGGCCATTCCAACGAAATCGTAAGCATTACCCAAGCTCTACGAGAAGCAAAAATAATTCACTAAGGCGAGTACAAAAGCAGAGCACCTATTTAATTACGATCAGAAGGTGTTAGACGACAGAGTAATGCCCATAGACAAATTTGGACGCCACTACCATAGTGCGCGCTACGGTTCTCATCGCAAACATATCTTTATGAAAGTTCAAAATGTAAACCGACTCCATATAGAGGTACCACTGCTGCTAGTGGGGCGTGGTTATGATGAAAGCGGATATTCCAAAATTTTCGGTAATAATGAGTACATTTTTCCTTTAACGATCGGTGAGATCATAAGTGTTCAAGTCAACGGACCTTTGGTAGTATCACACATCAACGGCATCAAACACGACACGCTTGTCGGTAAGACATTGCGGCGAGGAGATAAACTGAAATTCGAATCCATAAACACTAAGTTATACGTGCAACTGCTGCTTAAATGTCCCATAGCAGTCGATACAGCAACATTCGGCAATGAGTCCTAAGGAGGATCTAGTTGCAGAACTTCACAAACCAGCGCGAAGAAATTTCAAGAGACGACGGGTGATTCTCAAAAGATTGCATGATTTACTACAAGCGGATTTGGTGGAGATGCAACCATATGCACGAAGCAATAAAGGTTATCGATACATTTTAGCTGTTATTAATGCGTTTTCTAAATACTTGTGGGCTCTCCCGGTAAAACGGAAAACGGGAAAAGATGTAGCAGCAGCTATGCGAAAAGTTCTTGCTAATATGAAGGTATCTCCAAAAAACGTACAAACCGATTTGGGAAAAGAATTTTATAACAGCGATTTTCAAGCATTGATGCGACGTTACAAGATAAATCATTACAGCACGTATTCAACTATGAAAAGCAGCATCATAGAAAGATGTAACCGCACCCTTAAGAACATGATGTGGAAGCAGTTTAGTTTGCAAGGGTCCTACAAATGGTTGGACATTCTGCCCCAACTTTTAAGCAAATATAACACAACCAGGCATAGCACAACAGGTATGAGGCCGGCTGAAGTTAATCTTAAAAATGCCAAACGTCTGTTACACACCGTGTACAGCCACACAAAAACTGTAGATCCGACACCTCAAAAGTTTCATAAAGGAGATTCTGTACGCATTAGTAAATATCGTTCGATATTTAACAAGGGCTACACACCCAGCTGGAGCAACGAAATATTCAAAATAGCCACAGTGCGACTTACAAATCCTACCACCTACAGACTCACCGATCAGGAAGGGCAAGAAATCAAAGGTGGATTTTACGAGCACGAATTACAGAAAACCAAACACTCGGACGTATACCTGGTAGAAAAGGTGTTGAAGAAGAAGGGTAATCAGCTTTACGTAAAGTGGTTGGGATTCGATAATCGTCACAATTCCTGGATATCCAAAAACAATGTTGTGTAGCTTATTATGATTCTATAGAACTCTTTCAATAAAACACTTTTTTGTTTTACTACCATTTATTTTCTTTAAATAAAAACTTTTTATGTTTTACAGTAATTTATTATTGTAAATGCTGAACATGAGTGACTACAGTGTTAAATAACAAATATACTTGGTAATGCGGACCCAATCAGATTTTTTGTAAAATTTAACTTACTACCTCTATCATACAAGCTAGTGTTCTTAACCTATACTATAATTGCTATATACAATAACTAAACCTACAAAGTACAAGAAAGCCGTGTAGGACCTCTGCTGTTAAGTAATAACGAATACTGTTCCGCGAACATATTGCTACACCATCGTTTCGGCAATGCGCAGCAAGTTGTCTAGACGACTGTAATCATCTATGTCACGGTGACCCCACGCTAAGGTTTTGGTAGTATTAGGAATAAGGAAGCGTTTATCATCTCGCGAAGAAAGCGCAACCTTATTCATTAATTCGGTGTACATAGTGTGTAAACGGGAACGAAACACATACATCTGACAAAATACAACTTCCCTCTTGTTTTCCACTACAGATTTATAAATTTCGGTGGTGAGGTGATTCCGAACAGCACTCTTTCTAACTCCCTTCGCCTTTTTGTCTTCTTTACCAACAGCGTTTACACAGTATGTTTTTGCACCGACCCCGTAATAGCTACACACAGCCACCCCCGCGTACTCATCCTTAAATTTGCCAACAACGGACTTGGTTCTCGAAATTCCATGCAGGCCATTCTTGTAATTTGATGTATCAAAGAGATCAAGGTGCTCTTGCATGTCGGCGTAAAAATTTTCAGTAAAAATTTCCAGGATGAATGAGTCCGTATCCGAATACAGTAGAGACACATTACGGCCGTATGTATGCTTCAAAAATTTGTAATAAAAATCGTACATTACCGTTTTCGAAAGATCTAAAACTGAGAAACCAACATAAATGGGTTTGTTATATAAAACCGATGTTCTGTTCATTTCCACTGCTATTAAATTTTCCCCAAACCGAATTCTATCTTTAAAGTTAGGTTTCGATATCAAAGCTTCTGCCCCCATTCTATTACCAATTTTCTCCCAATGACTAATTAACTTTACAAGAACCCTTTTGTCCACGTTTTCCATGGTTTTACCAAAGACGCTATTGTTAGCTAGTTTGAATGAATTTCGATGAAATTCATTGTCAGACTTGTTACGTAATTTTGTGTTTAAATCGATGTAGGATCTGAGCCAAGGAGATTGTCTAAACTTAAGTATTTTATGTGTTTTAACCAAAATCAAACCAGCCTCTAAGCATTGCCTCAAATTTCTGTAGTGAATAATATAATTGTGTTTGTCATACAAATTTGGAATTAATTTTGCATTTTTAAATTTTCCCTGTGGAGGCACCAATAGCTCGGGGCAAAAGGGAAAGTCATTGTGATCGTCATGTAAATTTTCGGGGTACCGCAAGTCAACTTCCAACACGTACCCAGTATCTGAGTCGTCCACAATTTTAAATACGTCAAAACTATCAATTTCGTCGTCAGTCAACCAAACAAAACCACCTTGCGGTAGAAACTGTCTCATACTATGAGCATACAAATTCGTGGCATCCAAATACACAATAAAAGAAGTGGGTTTGAAAGCGTCATAGTTACCCGCAAATTTATTGTTGGCAATAGCCTTTCGCCCGACGCAAGTACTGACTCCTCCACGAATACCCTTTCTAAAAAAGTGAAACATATCCATATCCGTCAACAGCTCCAACTCAACCCCCGTATATTTTAACATGGCGTCCCAACTTAAACCGGGGGCGGTGAAGTACTGCGCCGGATCTAAATTATATTGATTTAAATAAAAATTTCGAAAGTTTTCGAAAACGTCTGCCAATATAAACACGTCACATTTGAGGTAAACATCGGAATAGTCGCCCAACGTTTGACATTCGAAAGTTTTCCAGACCTTAACGGCGCGTTCGTAATCGACCTCAGTAATATGCGTCTCGGTTAAATGATCATAAAACTGAGCGATTGTGGGCAACGCCGGCTCGTCTAATTTTGTAAATGAATCCAGATACGAATAGGGAAACACACCTTTCTGTCTCATCAGTTCGAATTTGATGTCATGTCCGAATTGCTTATGAATTTCAACACACTGATCATCTGATAATGTGGCGGCCAGCGATGCTAAAGAAGCACTTAAAAATCTGTAACTATCTAAAAATCGAATTTGCATATAAAGGTTTTTTCGTTTTCCGTCAACAACGACTTCATCTACCCAAAGACGTTTACCAAATGAAATATATTTTTCCTTATTTTCCGGAATGACATCAAGCTCCTCGTTATTTTGAGCTAACTGTTTGACAAAAAGGTGGGAATCGTAATTTAAATTGTGAAAAAATACGGGAATAAAATTTGGAAGTTTATAATTCAGATTGCAATTGGAATGGGCAGCTCCCCGATATTCTCCGGTCAAATGGTCGTGATCGCGAACCTTTACGTCCCCCTCTCCAAAAGGACGATTGCAAATATGACATGAAGCAGCATCCTTAAAATTTTGAATTTCTTGCGGGGCCAGAGGCTTGAGGGGTACAACATACTTTAAACTGTTGGAATATAAGGCGCGAACGTCTCTGTCTAGACGCTCAACAAACACGTCCACAGCATCCTCGCCCCTATAAATTTCGAATTTGGATAGAGTATCATCAAAAGAACATTTCAAATAATACGCGAAAGAATACGGTTTGTGCTCGCACGTTTTGATCGTATATGGTCTTTCGCGATCCGGCTCCTGATCCCCACCATCGACAGGTGATAAAACGGTCTCGAAATCTGCGTAGCAAACATAAGGCACTTTCAATTGCTTATGATAATTATCAAATTTAAGAATGTTCTGGGGCCTCACCTCCCCACACTTATCCGTGATCGGCTCTGTCGTAGGCAACTTTGTGCACACATGATTACAGTCAAAAAGCTTATGGTTCTCCAGATGGGCATCGGTGCGAAAGTAATTTAGACAACCATTACAAAAATGTTTTGCATTTTCCCTAGCCGTTATTTGCCGCGAAACTAACCTAGACAAATTGGTGATCCAACAGTAGTGGTTATTACCTTCGCCATCTGTTAGAAGCAGCAAATTTATATGTCCGTTTTTTATACGTGGCGAATAGTACAGAGGTCCCACAACTTCATATATGGTAATATCGTTTTGAAAAGTCTTTTCCAACGCGTATACATTTATAGAAAGTTGAGGGTTATTTTTTTCAAATTTAGAAATATCGCGCAATCTAACAGGGAATTCAATGTCCTTAAAATTTAAAAACTCGCTGCAATCTGGATACGAACTCGTTCGATTAGACAGTCCATCCGGTTCGCAGATGGCCGAGGTTACCGCCCACCCGAAACAACGCTCGTCATCGACGTTTTGGACGTTCACGATCGCTTTCTTGGACTGAATCTGCTTCGGGAGCGGGATATACGAAGACGCCCGAAACGGATTGAATTTATTTATATTTAATTCTAGGTACAGCAACTGCTTCAAGATCCACCCTGTAAAAATTTTGCGGTTAGTAACATTAACAAGAATTACAGTTGTAATACACACCTGAATCGCGTTCCTCAAATTCGGACACCTTCTGGTCCAATATCCCCGTTAAATTATCATATAATTCGTTCAAGTCTGTACCGCGAGTGACCACCTCGTTGGTCGTATTAAAACTTTTGACGTCTTGTACATCTTGAGTCTCCAAAATAAAATACCCGAAAAGTTCGAAATTGAATTTTATACTGTTTAATTTGGTCAATTGACCTTCTATAAGACCTATAATTTTGTCTTTCAATTCGGTCATATATTCTACAACGCTTATATGATAATTTTCCGTGGACACCCTGTAGCTGGCAACGCGGGACTTGAAGGCGCTTGGAAGGGCCACCACTCCTTTCCCCAGATGGACGACATCACACCGCCTCGTGTGACGATTGCTCCTCAGGTGTCCAACGAAACAAGTCCGAGGAACATTTTCATCACACACGTCGCAGTATTGCGTCCTGGGGAGCTGTTCTGTTAAACCAAACGTTAGAAAACATGAAACACTACAATAGAGACACACTCACCACCGCTGGAGTCATTAAGTCTTGGGCGTTTACTCGCCGATGGTCCCTCACCAGCTGCTACCGAAGCCTCCATAGCGTCACCTTTAGGAAACACACAATTGATATAATCAGCAGCAATCAACACGTTTCCACTTACCACTCGTCGATGGGTGGCCAACCTCGTGGCGACAGCTATCTCTTCGATGGCGAAACAAATTGTCAGCTCTGGTGAAGGACTCTCCACAAGCAGTGCACCTGAACATAATGGTAAATTAGTCTCGCGCAATCGGTTAATATACTAATTGCGCGATTAGCTACCCAGCTCGAGGCTTACTATCCACAAACGAAAAGAACACCTTTATTAACACTGATTAACAAATTAAACCTCGAACGGAATACCCAGGTGTCACCACGGGGAGGATTCGCTTTGGACACCCTGGAGAGGATAGGGGGGGAGGTTATTTGTGTTAGGGGTGTATGATATGTTAAACGATTATCTACTCGTTACTTAGCCTTTTTATCGAGCTCCTGACGTCTTGCACGAATCGCGCTCTCCACAGCTAACAGATCTTGGATTAGCTCCAGCCTTGCTAACGCAGCATTCTTAAAGATGTCCATGTTAGTTGCGCTGTGGCCGTGGCGGATCTTAGGTAAAGCGGCTATGCTTTTTAGGTACTCATCGTGCATCGTCGCTTCTAGGCTGGCGGCTCGAATTTCTAGTGAGCTAATAACAATATAAGCTATTAAACTGGGAAAAGCACGTTCTGAACACCTTCAATGTTAAATAACATATATGGATAGAAAAATAATATCTAATATCTAATATCTAATATCTAATATACCTTATATAATGGTCACCGCTGCGAAGATCAGCAGCTTTCGCATCTATTGCATTGCGATTAGACACGTATTCACGTTCGGCACGCTGGGATGGCGAAATGTCATCCATGTCTTCCTCCTGCGGGGTAGACGTAATCGACACCACAGTGTCGACTACGTTACTCCCAGTGGCTACAACAGCTACACCACCCGAAACCGGAGACTGCACAATTACAGACGGTGCTGCGGTCGCATTTTCCGAAGGTTGGATTGTTGGCTGCTTCGAAATTCGACTGGTCGGTCGACTTGAGCCAGAGTCGATCTCCAAACCATCTACAAGGGCTCTAAACTCTTGCGCCGCACCGTTGCCGGAAGCCACCTTTTCCAATTGAATGTCATCAAAATCGAACGTTTCCATAAACATTTCCGTTTGCGATAAATGAGGAGACTCAGATTGCATCGGCATATTTTGAATTTTTGCCACAGGAACATCAGTCTCCTCATTCATACACTTGACATACTTCGCCAAATTGAATTTTGCTGGTTTTTTCCGTTTCTGACCTTTTTTTAAAGCTGATTTTAAAATTTTGCTCGAACCTTGGCTACTTGGAGAAATAATTTCGTAATTAGGAGCAATTAATACGTCACTTAAAACATTTATGGCGGCTGGCGGCAACGCCTGTGCGGAACTGGGGCGTGAAACGCTTGGTTCCGTGCAGGCGCAAAGTTTAACTGTACCCGTTTTTTTCAAACTGAGCCTATTAAATTTTGAAAAATTTTTCGGTAAAATCGAACCCTCGCAAAACGGGCAAACAGCGCTGTTGCTAGCCATTGCAAACACAAGATAATGACTGCTCCCACCTTAGCTAGGTGTATATATAGTAAACTTGGTGGGGCGGAAGGACGACTTTCGCACGCAAACCAGTTGAGGTCGTTGCAATCTACACTTTTCTTGAAACTTAGCTTACACAAAGGAAGTTAACCTTGAAATACCTTTACGTTTGCTGTATGTCTAAATTTTTGCAGACTGCGCGTGCAAAGGCAACAAAAAGTATTTTTCAAACACAGTTTGCAAGTTAATACAGACGAGAGTGATATTATATTTTACAGTAACATTCATTAAAATGTGATACATTTAATTTCCTATTAATTTCCTACTGGTTATGATTTTAATTGACAACCAATCTATGGGAAATTGCAACAATTTGTTTTTTAATACTTGCTTATAAAGAGCTCTGAGTAATTATTTTTCATTCGAGACTGCTACAACTTTCACCGGTTTTGCTGCATATTTTTAGGCTGATAAACAAACTGTTGTTTATAATTAAAAATGATCATTCGAATACTTCGCTCTATTTTTTTAATTTAGATAGATGTCGGTTTATTCATCTTTAAGATGTTTACAAAAACATTTATTGTTATTTAATAAACAGATTTAACTTGAACAAAGCTTTTTTAAACTGATATAAATTAACAGTGTGTGTTTAGTTTCGTTCGCCGTTTGAGTCCATTATAGAATAAGTTTTTGAGAACATGATTTTGCTGTTAAGGGTGATCTAACGTCATTTACAAATCTAGTCTTATAATTATGAATGTCCTTATTGTATACTATAAATTTGGAACTTATTCGACCAAACCTATCTTTTTCACAGCTTTAATTACAATACACTCAATATGTTGTTTAAATTTCAATCTATTATTAATTATAACTCCTACATATTAGTAATACCTTTACCTTTAGATTGCTGACACAATGCACTGGTGATCTGCATTTAAGATGTATGTAATTGCTCTCATATTTATAAGTGCAGTTTGCGTTTAAAATTCATACGCGATACTGGATTCAGAGAAACTGCTTAATATGCAGACGTTACTCGTGCGTTTCAGTGTCAGTCAATTAAAAAATATTGTGATTAGTATTCCCTGCACTAAGGAACGTGCAAAACGTTAAATGCGACGCTTTATATTCAAGGAAATGCGCGCATGCATTACGATTGCTTACATTTTAAACAGCGCATCTAATTTTATTGCCATTTTTAGACAAATCAGCGGTATCGTGAAATTATTGAAGCATCTCAAAATCAACAAAAAATTTGTTTGTTTATTAGTTTGCATCTATATCTTATTGCACCTAATCAGCTTCCGATTGTAGAGCTCTGAGTACTTATTTTTCGTTCGAGACGATTGACACCCAATCTTGTTATTCTTATTCAGTATATGAATCTCACTTGCATAAATTGCAGTTGGGCGAATTGCTGTTTAGTGCACTCTCAGTTTCACTTTTCGAAATAAACTTTTGGACAGAAGTAACTTCCGTAGATTAGCTTCACTTGTGTGCATTATTCGCACTTTAATTTTCAAACTGCTATCATTACGTGTTCTCTTTAAAATTGTACCGTCGTCGTTAATTATTAATTGACTGTGTTTTTCAGCTCTTCTTCAGGTCAACATATTCTTCGTGCTTATTCTTGTAATCTTTCCATCATTTAGTTTTGTTTGTGCGATTATGATGACATCGTCCGCATAAGTAAAGCACTGATGCGATGCAATTTATTAAAAATCCTACCTGTTCTATTTATCTTTCACACGTGCCTGTTATTACTTCATACTTCGAGCTCCGCCCGTCTCCTTCCAGGACTTCATCTTCCTTGTGGTGCTTTGTTATTTTTCAGTATTTATTTCAATATTTCATCTGTCAAATGCTCCCATTAGCTCATCTTAGAAAGTGCGTATTTGAAGCTATCCTAAATTTGCATCTTTTGATCAGGACCCAGTTTTCTCTAGGTAAAAGCAAGCTGGTGATGCTATTCTGTAGAATTGAAATTTGGTCATTTTCTTATCGGATTCTTTATTCTAATTATTTGGACGTCACAACCTCAGTATTGGAAATGAAAGACTTGTTCCAATAATTTAATAACTTAAAAAAAGTAAATTAAATATTTATTTAGATTTTAATTGACAACCAATCTAGGGGAAATTGTAACAATTTGTTTTTTAATGATCATTCGAATACTTCGCTCTATTTCTACATGTCGGTTTATTCATATAAATATATTTAACTTGAAAAATTATAATTCTAGTTTATTTCATTATTAGGTTTTCTAATACTGTAGGAAACGTAAAAAAAATTTATAATTATGCATACATCCCTAATAACTGCCAAATGTATTACTGTTTAGTATCAAACGGTTCGTTTTTTAACGAGGAATATGAGGGTTTCGCAAAAAAAGTTCTATTATTTAAAATAACTGAGATAAACGCAAAATTAGAATCTGCAGCATAATTTGTCAACCCTTTCCTCCAAGTCGAGATGTAGGTAGGAGAGATTTGTATATAAAACCAGTCGCTGTTGCATGACAAAATCACAGTTTTCTTCAGCTGCTCGTTTGGTAAGATATGTTTGTATATATGTTTTATTTTATATGTCTATGTCTTTGAAAAATGTAATAGGAAAAGTTCTGAAAAAAAGTTTTTTACTTTTCTAATGTAAATGCTCACATCTCCCTTTTTATTAAAATATTTGATCCCCGTCTTTTGTGCCTACTTCCATATACACCATTTCTAATATTTTTTCTAATGTTTCTAAGCAAAATAAAATGCTCGTATCATTATTAAGATATTTGATTGGATTTTTTGCATTGTACAGTTACTTCGCTATTCTAAATTCTAAAATATTTTTCAGATTAAACAGAATGGGTAAGACGCTTATTTTTTTTGCATTCTAAACAGTATACATATAAGAAATTTACAGAAGAATTCCTCGAGTCTATAATTCTTGGTGCTGCCATGTCGGCGTTCGGTAATATTGTGTTAATTTTAATATTTGATGTAATACATTTTTAACATTTTAGAACTACAACTGGTGATGCATATCGCGGAGAAATATGACACTGTAAGAAAATATATATATATAAATCTGGTTCACAATAAATTTCTTTTTAGCAAGACATTGTTCTGCTGAAAAACTCTACCTACATCCCGGAAGCCACCCTGCTAGAGGTGGGGTGGTTTCTGGGATGTAGGTACAAAGTCTACAGGGACCCCGACTTGCATGACATGCTCTGGGTGATCTACGTAAGTATAAGTTGATTTGCTTCTTTGAAGAAACTAAGTGTTCTTTTTTACAGCAAATGTGAGGCCACCCAGAGCTTTCTAGGTTAGGTTAGTTAGTAAGTTAGTTTGTAATATATAATAAACGTTTTAAAATTTTTAATTTTTTTATTACATCGTTATAACTACATGATAAACACTTATTGTTCCAACGTTTGCTGTTGGGCGTATTGTTTAAACACAATATCATATCTTATGACGTCCAAAGCATACTTTAGCATTTCATGCATGCAGTATACATTTTCGGATTTTATTGGCGGTAACGCATCCTCAATGCTTCGTTTAAAGTCGCCGGGTAAATTCCAAACGCCTTGGATTATACTACTGTAGAAATTTCCAAAATTTTGACTTTTTAATAGTTCAGCTTTAGAATTCAGCAGGGGCAACAAATCCCACAACTCTGCTACTGATTGCATTCCGAGATACACTTGGGATCGCTTACGTTCCTGCAGCACAATCACTTTTTTATTTCCGATTTTTTGGAAATATATTCGTTTGCCTGGACTTATATCCACCGGTTTTAAATCTCCATCTTCATAGTTAAAATGTCTGTTTATCACATCTTCATTTTTAAGAAAGACTTGCCACTCTCCTTCGTCTAGCAGTATAAAATTGTTGTTAATCCCACTAATTAGCACTCCCGGCACAAACGATCCAAAACAGGTCAAACCCAAACTCACAGATTTATTTCTTGACTTATTCAGCGGATAACTTGTTGCGTTTAACAATACTGGATATAACAGTTTCACTTTTTTCTTTGACCCCTTGACAGTTTCACCAACCTTTTGTACCTCATCCATTGTTTTTGCTAGTACAGTACACGATATACTACTGAACACAAAACTACACCTCATGTTATACCCAGTCTTCAAGGTTACTGTTGATGGCCTCGCTTCAAACATGATCTTGGGCTTGCACGTGGCCTCACCTTGCATGTGACCTTGGGATTGAACGTGGCCTTGCCTTGAACTCAAGGTCAAGTGGTGGGGGGAGGTTCCAGAACCATCCACTTCCCTCTACTTAAAAGGATTTTTAATCAGAAATATTTTTAACATAAAAAGCAGAATTACTAAAGATCCCCTACCCTTGTTCTTTATTGACCTAGAACCAAATGAAAATAATAAAGAAATTTACAAACTTAAGCATATACAAAATATGTGCATTCAAGTAGAACCCCCACGTAAAAAAACAGAACTCGTGCAGTGCACTAGATGCCAGTCATATAACCACACTAAGGCATACTGTTATCGCCCTCATGCGTGTGTAAAATGTGGTGGTCCCCATGAAACTGTCAAATGCCAAAAAAAATCGCGAAACGCCCGCCAAATGTGCTCTATGCGGCGGCCCCCACCCTGCAAATTATAAAGGATGCAGTGTTTATCAGGAATTGCAAAAGAAAATAAGACCAAATGGCAAAAAAGATAACAATATTCCAATATATCAACATCCCAGTTATGCAAATGCCTTAAAAGCAAACGCTGTTTCGCCAGCATTCCCAACAAATGTACTACAAAGCACTACACCAGGTCCTGAATTGTCCTTAACAAAGTTTCTTGATGAATTTAAAAATGTATTTAATCAACTTCTTCAGCAAAACAGTATGATCCTGTCCATGCTTACCACCGTCATAAATAAAATAACAACGTAATGGCTGCCTTTTTAAGAATAGCCCAGTGGAATGCCAATGGACTCCAACAACATAAAGAAGAAATAATAGTTTTCTTAAACTTAAATAAAATTGATATACTATTAATCTCAGAAGCGCATTTCACAACAAGAACCTATTTCACAATACCTCACTATGTAACTTATCATACAGAGTACCCTGACGGAACTGCCCATGGTGGGACAGCTATTATTATACGGAAAACTATTGCTCATTATGAACTGCCAAAGTATGAAGAAGAATTCCTTCAAGCCACGACAATACAAGTTCAAAATTTACCTGGTCCGCTAGTATTGTCCGCAATTTATTGTCCTCCAAGACACAGATTTACTAAAGAAGAGCTTATCCCTTACTTTGATACACTTGGATGCCGATTTATCGCAGCAGGCGATTACAATGCTAAACACACGCACTGGGGCTCCAGGCTAATAACAACACGAGGAAGAGAACTATATAAAGTTATCACTGACAGAAATTATTCATTCCTCTCAACAGGCGAACCTACGTACTGGCCAACGGATTTCAACAAAATTCCAGATTTATTAGATTTCGTTGTCATGAATGGAGATTCAAATAACTACCTTGCTATTGAGTCAAACTATGATCTCTCATCGGATCATTCTCCTATTATAATTACTGTTAGTGAAACCGTTATATTCAGAGAATTGTATCCAAAAATGTGTAATCAAGATACAGATTGGCAGGCATTTCGGGATTTTATCGAAAGCAATCTAGAAGTTAATATGAGAATAAAAGAACCGGAGGAACTGGAAAGCACAACAAATCATTTAATCAAAACAATTCAAGAAGCAGGATGGTATTCTACCCCATCAGTTCACCGCAGACAGCGACAATCAGTTAATATTCCACTCGATATTAAAAAAATGATAGCCCAGAAACGAAGAGCACGTGCTATATGGCAGCGTACACATGACATTCAAGACAGAGCAAGATACAATCAATTAAGTAATCAGCTGAAGAAGAAATTACGAGAAGCTCGCAATGACAAATTTCAAACATACCTCGGCAATCTGTCAAGATATGACTATTCGCTCTGGAAAGCTAGTAAAAGCTTTAAAGGGCCTCAGATCCCAAATCCTCCTATAAGAAGTCAAACAGGGCAATGGGCCAGATCAGATCTAGAAAAGACGAATGTATTTGCTCAACACCTAGCTAACACTTTCAACCCTCACACAAATGAGCAAGACGAAGAAGTGGAAGAATACCTAACTGCGCCCTTGCAATTATCACCACCAATCCAAGCTTTCTCGCCAGCAGAAATAAGAACCCAGATAAAATATCTAAATAACCGAAAATCACCCGGATATGACCTTATAACAGCGAGGGTACTAAAAGAACTCCCAAGAAAAGGTATAACACTGATAACGATAGTGTTTAATTCCATCCTTCGTCTAACATACTGGCCTAGTCAACTAAAGTTCTCACAAATTATAATGATACTGAAGCCGGGAAAGCCACCTAATGAACCTGCGTCATATAGACCAATAAGTCTACTTCCGGTATTATCGAAGCTATTGGAAAAATTAATACTCAAAAGAATTCGAGCAGGTACTTTTCTTGAAGATATTATTCCTCAACACCAGTTCGGGTTTAGAAAGGAGCACTCCACCATTCAACAATGCCATCGCCTAGTAGACATGATTTATAAATCATTTGAGGATAAGAAATATTGCTGTGCGATTTTCCTTGATGTCAGTCAAGCTTTTGATAAAGTCTGGCATCAAGGACTACTATTTAAAATCAAAACATCCTTTCCTCACCAGTATTTTCTCCTCCTCAAATCCTACCTGGCAGATCGTCATTTTCAAGTAAGAATTGGTAGTGAACTCTCGGAAATCAAGACAATAAATTCTGGTGTTTCGCAAGGTAGTGTCCTTGGACCACTCCTATATCTAGTATATACCGCTGATTTACCCACAACACGAACAACTACAACAGGAACCTTCGCCGATGACACCGTCGTTCTCTCTTCCCACACTAACCCAGAAACGGCAAGCCAGCAGGTACAAGAGCACATTGACCTTATTAGCAACTGGATGGAAAAATGGCGCATCCGTGCAAATGAAAATAAATCCGTCCAAATTACATTTACACTACGGCGACAACTATGCCCACCGATAGTAATGAACGGTATCGAAGTCCCACAGTCCAGACAAGTAAAATATCTGGGAATGCACTTGGACCAACGACTTACTTGGAAAGGGCACATAACCAAGAAAAGGCAAGAAATGGACATCAAATTTAAAAAACTTTACTGGCTCTTGGGTAGAAAATCTAATCTCTCCACTGAAAATAAATTACTCATTTACAAAACAGTTATTAAACCCATATGGACCTATGGAGTCGAACTGTGGGGCTGCTCCAGTTCGTCAAATGTGGATATACTGCAGAGATTTCAGTCTAAAAGCTTGCGCGCGATAGTAGATGCTCCGTGGTATGTATCAAATCAGACACTGCATCACGATCTGAAAGTACCGTACATCAGAGAGGTCATTACCAAATACGCTAATAACCACATACGCAAACTTGAAACTCACCCAAATACGACTATACAACCGCTAGCGGATAATACATACCAAAGACGACTTCGAAGGATATGCCCGATAGATATAGCAACCTAGATGACTATCATAAATATATTACTATTGTAAGATAACTCCATTGGGTGTTATTCTTTCCATGTATATAGCCAACACATTAGCTTATAGAATATCTGCATATGTATGTATGTAATATAATATTCTGATTGCTAATAAATGAGATCAAAAAAAAAAAAAACCATTAGGCCAGTGTTGCCAGGTCTACCGATTTTTCGGTAGATCTACCGATTTTGCCAATGCACTACCGATATACCAATTCCAGATGCGATTCTACCGAAAAGTGCCCTACAATGCAGATTTTTTTGTCAATATGCAGAGTTTTAGGTTTTACGTATAAGATAATTACAGGAAGTTCTAAATTTTTTTTTTTTTTTAATTTAAGTACGATAGTCATTACAGTTTTTCACTTGTAGCACTCTCTCTTTATCTATGGTAGCAGTATAAAATATTAAATAGTTTTGTGGGGACCTCTATTAGTCTAGTAGTGGAATTTTAAGTTTAGAGTTGGTAGTTTCCTGGAAAAATGCACTTCTGCATTTTTGATATTTTCAAACAGTGCCGGGGACTCACAACAAAGGGAATTTTTTAAAATTACGTAGTTCGGTAAAAAAATTGTCACTGCATCGTCCAATGAGCATTCATGTGCTTGAAAGTGTAGGTAGTGCCACCAAATAGTTTTAATTCTTTGGGCTGACCAGATTCCATCATAAGCATTTGCTCAACTGTATCAAAAGGTTGTGTACTCAAACCTGCCATTTTGTCACGGTCTCAGCAAATAAGAATTCCACCGCCACTGGGAGCTTTTTAATCTCGCCTTGGTCAGCTGCTGCATAGTGAACATACAAACACTTTAGTGAATCAAACATTCCAAAATACATAGCTCTGTACAGTTACGGACACCTCAAAGTGCACGGTTTTTTGTTACTATGGTTATTTTTGCGATTTTTCGGCTTATTAAATGGGGGTTTCTCCAGTGGCGTTGCTTGTGGTTATAAGAATAGGTATTACTTTTTTAAGGTTTGTATTTAAGCAAAGTTTTACAAGTAAACAAACTATATAATAATATGTATTTAATAAATATGTATCAGTATTCAATTGCTACTACGCTTTGCAGTTTGTTTCGCATAGAGTAGACCGATGTTTCCATATTGTATCCTTCTCTCAGTTCCTTCCAAGCATTTCTTATTCTTTCCCATAATTCATCAGTTTTGTTTGGTGCAAAATCCCTGTTATAAATTTTTGTAGTTAAATAGCCCCAAACATTTTCGATGGGATTCAAGTCCGGACTTCTTGCAGGCCATGGTAATAAATTGATATTATTCTCATCAAACCATCAATGAACAACCCCTGCTGTATGCACAGAACAGTTATCCTGTGAAAATAATGCTATCAATTACGTTAACATAAACAAAATTAATTAATTAGGTAATAACTTGCCTGTTGAAAAGTAAATTGATTAGGAAAGACCTCTCTTACAGATGGCAGCATCACATTTTGCAAAATGTTGCGATAATTTTCAGCATTCAGTCGACCATTAATTCTATAGCATGCCCCAGATCCGTGAGCATTGATCCATCTCCATACGTTTACAGAGAATCTTCCACTACTCCTTAAGGGTTGAACATAATATTGCTCCTCAAATCTTGAATTTTGTGGTCTGCACACCCTTAATCGTCAATTGGTAAATAATTGAAATACCTTTTCACCTGAGAAAACAGTCGTGTTCCAAAAGTCGTCGATCTCATTCAAATAGCCGGTTGCAAATTGTACTCTTCATTCTTTGTTCTCTGGTGTTAAAAAAACTTTTCTTGCAGAAGTCTCTGCTGCAACGATTTTTAATTTTGAAAGTGCAGCTCTTGCTCACATGCAAATCTGTTGCGACTCGACTCAGTAACCAGTTCTCTTCCAGTTTTGTAATAGCTCGCATTTTCTCTGCTTCTGGCAAATGTATGGGAATTTTCCCAGTTTTCAGTTCTATGACAGTTGATGACAAACATAAACGTCAAAACTCGACGTCTATGATTAGAATATCGTATTACAAGCTAAAAATCTGCCGTGCACTTTGAGTTGGCCGCAACGGTACATGGATGAGCCCAAAAGTGCCATATAATTAACAACGCAAGATGCAGACTTAAAAGTTTTATTTATAATTGCAACACTCACAGGTAACACGACTCACAAAAGGGATTGAAATTAACGTTAATTCAGATGACAGGTGATAAACCAAACGATTTCTTAAAAAAAATCTAGAAAAATTTGAATGAGCAGCGAGAAAAATATAATAAGATAATTCGGAATGTATCGCCTATTAACATTTTTGGCAGGCAACAAGCCTTGGCTTGTACTTGACTACCTCAAATGTTAATAGGTCCTTACATTCCTTGTTACTTAAATAACTATTGCCAGACACATGGATAGGTTACTGTAAAAAGAGAATGCAAATCAAGTAGACTTGTTGCCTGCAAAAATGTTAATAGGCGAGTTATCTTATTATATTTTTTCCCGCTACTTAAAATCGTTTGGTTTGTCACCTGTCGCCAGAATTAATTTTCGTGAGTCGTGTTACCTGTGAGTGTCACATGTCACGTAAACACTTGCAATTATAAACAAAACGTCAAAGTCTGCATCCTGCGTTGTTAATTTTATTATCCTAGGAACTTAATAATAATATTAAGTTTCGTTGTCAAGAAAAAGCAGCAAACAAATATAATCACCAACTTACACGTTTTGTTACTAAGGCTGTATCACTGACTTACATGATCAGCAGCGGGAAAAAATATTTTTTTGCATTGATTCTCTAAAATGACTACTTTGCGAACTCAAAACACGCCGTAAAATGGATCTAGACACCTACTACTCTAAAGTTGCTATGACAACAGTTTAGAGGATTCTTTTCATATACAAAACAATACTGTGTCAAATTCGAGGTTAACAGGTTAGGTTTTGTGTCAGTTTTGACAGGGACCTAACCCGATAACCTCGAATTTGACATAGGCTTATAGCGTCACCAACTAGCTCCGACATATTATTTTAAAATCATGACCATTCTTGACCAAGATAATTTTTGACATCCCGGTATTTAAAAAGCAACTTTTAAATTGATTTGGCGGTTTAAAGAACTCTTGCCAAAAAATCTTGTATGCAACACATAGTGATGTAAATTACCCGGGTATTTATTTTTAGGAGTAAATACCCGGGGTATTTACCCGGGTAAATACCCAAAATGGGTATTTAAACGGGTATTTATAGCCTCATATAGCCCAGTATAATTAATTGGGAAGTTAAGGTGCTCTATTCGAATTTTATTAAAAATGTAGAATAAAATAGGTGCACTGAGAACATTTATTGCCCAAATTATGGATAGGGACATAACCATAGAGGTTGCCTAAAAACATAATTTTGGTGTTGCAATGGGTCAGCCTCTATCTAGTACTATTGCAGATTTGGTATTACAGAAAATTGAATCCGAAATTTTAATTAACATAAATGAAATTAGTTTTTATAAACGATTTGTAGATGACATAATTATTTGTACTAATATAAACTAAATAAACAAAATTTTTAAAACATTTAATAACTACCACCCAAGATTAAAATTCACAATTGAAAATGAAAATATAAATAAATCTATAAATTTTCTTGATCTAACTTTAATAAGAATGGAAAATAATAAAATTGAAACAAATTGGTATAGAAAAGAAATTAAAACTGACAGATACTTAAACTATAATTCTCCAACATCAATAAAATAATAAAGAAGTGTAATTTATAGTTAATTGACCGTGCAATTGTATTATCTTCAAATAAATGTCATAATGATAATATAAAAATTAAGAAAACATTAAAAAATAATTATCCTATTGACTTCATTAACACCAACATTAAAAAAAGAATAAATAAATTTAAAAATAATAACACAATTAATATTAATTCAACTATCAATTTATACCCTAACTGTTTAGAACAAGAGTTTAATAATAACCAAGACATTAAAAATCCAATTTACATTTCAATACCATATATACCAAAACTACGTTTAAGTAAAATATTAACAAACAAGAACAATTTTAATAGCTCTTTTAAAAATTACAATACAATAAGAAATCAATTTTTTAACCATCTAAAAGATAAAACCAAAATTCAATCTGAATCAAATATTGTTTACCAAATTAATTGTAATAATTGCAATGCTAAATATATAGGACAAACAAAACAATTTTTTAAAAAAAGAATAACTCAACATAGAAATTCTATTAAAACAAAATTATTAAGCCCAAATAAACCAAATACTGCTCTCTCTGACCATGCAGTTGATAATTATCATAATTTTAATTTTGACTCACCTAAAATATTGCAAAAAGAAAATATTCTACAAAAACGCCTTATATATGAAATGATTGAAATAAAAAAATATCCAAATTCCATTAATTACATAACTGACATAGATAATCTTCAATCTATTTACTATAACCTTCTCTAAATAATCTTATATAATTAATAAAAAAAAAATAAATAATATCACGATATCCCATACAATATAAATTTTTTAATCAAGATGTCCTTCACAAATGTTTAGATTTCAAAATTGACATCTGATATTTTACAAATTTTAATTTCTACATTTATTTTAAATATCTTTCCAATCTATATTGTACGAATTATTAGTTTTAACCATTTGAACATTATAATCCAAAAAAATTCAGTTGATATTACATGAGGTAAGAATAAGTATGAATTGTTTTAACTATCTAACCTAAAACTCATTTTCGTTTTTAGCTTATTATATACTAATATACTGTGTATTTCTGAAGAAGTCAGCTAAGCTGATGAAACGTTAAATAAATGTATAAAGAAGAAAAAAAATTGGCTGCCTAATTTTCCTAAAGACATAATTATTGTAAATGTTAATAAATATAAGGATTATTTTTTCAAGTTAACGTTAAGTTTATTTCAAAAAAATGTAAACAAGACAGAAAATAATGTTCAAACAATATAAATCATCCCAATTTCCGGAGTTCACCATAACAATTTTTTTGTAAATTCTGACAGACGCAATTTATTGCGTCTCTGGATATTTCCATAAACTTCGGCAGCTAATGTTTTTATCCCGATAATCGATTAATTTACCTGGGTGAATGCTTATTCAATGTTACATTTAAATAGTTATTTTATATAAAATATTCCAGTGCATTTATATGTAGTTTATTTATTAAAATAATATTATTATGTGAGTAAAAGTTAGCTTAGCTTTCTAAATATTACAAATTTGATAAATACCCAGTTTTTAGGTATTTACCCGAGGCAGGGGTAAATACCCATTTATAAATACCCTACCCACCGGGTATTTACCCGATCCACATCACTAGCAACACGTACGCAATAGTTATTTAAGCATCAAGGGAAGTAAAGTCCATTTTTTTCTATAATAATTTTCAAGGTCAACTTTCTAGGGGATAAGTTGCATTCCTGCAGGGGCTCTAGTTTTAATAATGTTGGTACATAGATATTTAGTTCTTTTCTTCCACTAAAAAAATGATTTGTCATTTAGACAGATATGTCATAATAGTGGGTAAAACGAACAGCCCAGTAATCGTAAAATATTGCAAATTTATTAATTATTATTTAACCTACAATATTTGAAAATAAACATAATGAACGTTTGATTCCAGTAAAAAAAAGAAATTTGTCAAGAGTTCAAATTAAGTAACTTTGACATTCAAAATTGACACATAACCATAATTTTGAAAAAGTTCTACCAACACCAGTTATAAAAATTTCCTAGCGTTTTACTCACATATCTTCCAACATTGTAACACCTTGACAGTTATTATAGAAAAAAAACGTACTTTAGGTAGCTTTTAACAGTTCTCGACTGGATGTAGATAGTTACTTATCGAGCATGCTTATAATATTTTTCTCCGTGCCCAACAAAAACTTCAATTATTTTCCCTTAATAATTCCACGTTAATTGATAGAAAATTAATCTATTACAAACAAAGCAAATAGTCACCTAGTGTTGAGTTGCTGAGTAGCAATGGTTTTTCAGTTGATTCTCTTTAAAACTAAAATTACTGTAATAACACGTAATTCACTTACTTCCCTTGGGGAGTAGGTTTTACCTTACTTCCCTAATGTCATGACAACCAATACACAAACAGTAAAATCAACTTACCTGCAATGGATATGTCAAAGTAAGTGTAACTTACTAGATGGGCTTGGAGAAAAATAGTTTTAGGGTACTCATTAAAAACGAGGCCACAAAGGAGCCAAGTCTTTAATTACGATTCGTCCCCTAAAACTATATTTTGCGTACTTGATACATAAATAGCTATTTTCTACTTCCACATGTAAATATTCTGTTTTCTTCGCAATCAATGGAATGGATAAGTAGGTAATTCTAGTTAACTGAACAAATATGATTTCATATCCACACACGGATGGATATGAAATCCACAAATCACGTTAGTCGTTGCACCTAGGCAACTTTTCTTTATTGTTTGTTTGTTATGGACAAGGTAAAATGTCAATTAGCGTAATCTGTCAAACTAATAGTTAAAAATGAGTGAACCTAGTGACGATTAACGGTACTCCTCCAGATATTCATTCAGCAGCTACTGAAACGTACAACACGTTGTTGAAGCCCAAAAGTAAATCCGAATTGACTTACAACACATTCAATAAAATTTTAGAAAATCCAAGATTCCTATTTTTCTTTTCGTCGTTGATAGACTGTAGAAAAAATATGCTATACAACTCGAATGAAATGTCCATATCGGTCTCGGATAATTGAGCACTATCTTTGCACAAACTACTATTTTATGCTGTTTATTAGAATTTTTTGTGGATGTCGAATTTATTACCTTTTTTTAGTCTGCAGGTCAATAACAATAAAAGTTTTTTATGATTAATGTTATCATGTGCAAGTATTTATTAGAAGTAAAAAAATTGTGGTGGTTTTAAATTGATAATAGGGCGCTCCAACTCTGTAACCCGAATCCGGGGCAAGTTGAGCATTGCACCGCCATATGTAAGCGTATAAAGCACCAGCCTCAACACCACAAGGTAAATGAGGTTACTGATAATACATACATACATACATATTGTACAACTAGTGTTGAAAATAGCACTTCTGGAGACCACGAGCCGCAGGCGAGTGTCATAAATCCCCACAAGTGTGAAAAGTGCTTTTCACACGTGTTGTACACTATACTTTTTCTACGACTGCAAGCCGCCGCCTAAATATAAAATATAAGCGCTTATAAACAGCACGCTGCCGCACGCTGTGTGGAAAGTAAAATTTTCAGTTAGTTAGTTAGGAGTGTTTTTTGTCTATTTTCAGAGCAATCGTAGAAAAAAACCACTAAAATTCGATTCTGGTAGCTAGAGACCCATTTCTGCCTTCTGAGCAAACTGAAATTACTTCCACCAGGAGAGGGTTAGACATTTCGAAATATTTTTTACAGATCACAGACACGATTGTTCAGTGCTCAATACTATTTGAAATCTTTCCACATAATCCAACTGCAGCGATTCTCGTTTAAAAGAAATACGTTATGCTCATTCATTTAGCAAAAAAATATGCATCAAACATTGAAAAACATTAATTTGCTTGCTTTTTATGTTCAACAATGTCCCAGTTACTTCAGACAAGGTGCTCTTCTGATAATTTATTGTTGATTATAAAACAAATATACACTTTTTGAAGAAAATATAGTCGACGTCAAGCTATTTAGTTATAGGTTTATAATCCTTAAGTGTTCGGACACGGATTACAACAGGCTTATTACCAGAGGACTCAGTAAAGTCGTAAAATTGTCATTAATCGTTTCTATTGTGTATACTTGACATACAGGGTGGGCCATTTTATTCGACGCATTCGAATATCTCCCTTGGTAAGCCAAATAAAAAAAAATTGTGCAGACAAAAGTTATTTAGGACGATGGGGGTCATTTGACTGTACTAATAACTTTGACCTTGGTGTCAACTTTTAAGGTCATTTGAAGGTGAAAATTTTTTTTTAATGGGAACCTCTATTTTTGACGCCAGATACGGAAAGAGCGGAAAATTTTGTCTAAAATGATAGTTTATAACTTTGAAAAGGTCAAATCAAGGTTAAATGTTAAATGTTCTTCCAGAAGGTGGTTTTTCGAATTTGGATGATTTAAGGACGAAAAAATATTTGAGTAGACTTAGGGGACAATAACCTTGACCATCTTGTCCTTTAGGTCAACTGTGAAGGTCATTCGAAGGTCAAAGTCGATTCTTCTTGCCAGTAGTTTTTTACTTCCTTTTACTACTATAAAGGAAGTATTGGATTCACCCCAAAAATTCGAAATTGAGTTTTCAACAGATCTTTACGTTTTAGAGTCCCCTGATCCCAAAAAACATATTTTTTTTCATTGGTCTGTCTGTCTGTCTGTGTGTCTGTGTGTCTGTGAACAGAATATCTCAAAAACGAAAAGAGGTATGGCATTGAAACTTCATATATAAGTTTTGTGTACTATGTAGATGAGACAGCAAGCTTTTGAAGAAAATCGCATAACCGGAAGTAGGTGTTTACTCTTGTGATTTTTCAGTTTTTTTCGATTTTTTCAAAAACGGCTCCAACGATTTTTTTTAAATTTTACATTTTTCTTACATTTTTAATGTGTATTGATGTGAGATAGGTGATTTTCTAGTTGAATACTTCTAAAGTGGGTTTCTTTTGTTTTTTTTTCTATTTTTTTTATTAACTCCTATTTTAAATAAAACACCCGGTATATTATTACATTTTTGAATTCACCTTAAAATTCTAGAGAAAATTTGTCTCTTCAACTAACACTCGATTTTATACCGTTTTTGTAGAATTTGTAATTTTTGAAAATTTTTAACAAATGGTTAAAAATTAAAAATGAAATTTTTGACTAATTATAAGATCACTGTAACAGAAAGTTGTGTGAGTGTATCACACCAGATTTTTTTTATTACATTGTTAATTATTTACAATGTAATTAGTGTTTTAATTGTTTGTAATAAATCTAATTTAAATAAGATTTCTTTCAATACATCTTGCATAATTTAGTACATAAATATTAATTATTTAAAATGTACATTTATTTTACACTTTATTTATGTAATAATTGTATTTTGATAAAAATGAAGCCTCAAATTCTCTTTTATGCCCGAATTTTAATTTTGAATTAAAATACAATTATTGCAAATAGTGAGATTTTTTATTTAAAAAACCACTTTGACCTTCAAATGACCTTCACAGTTGACCTAACGGACAAGATGGTCAAGGTTATTGTCCCCTAAGTCTACTCTAATATTTTTGCGCCCTCAAATCATCCAAATTCGAAAAAATAGCTTCTGAACGAACATTCAACATTTAACCTTGATTTGACCTTTTCAAGGTCACTCCAATGAGTTATAAACTATTATTTTGGACATAAAATGTTCAGCTCTTTCCGAATCTGGAGTCAAAAATAGAGGTTCCCATTAAAAAATAATTTTGACTTTCAAATTACCTTAAAAGTTGACGCCAATGTCAAAGTTATTAGTACAGTCAAATGACCCCCATCGTCCTGAATAACTTTTGTCTGCACAATTTTTTTTTATTCGGTTTACCAAGGGAGAAATTTGGATGCGTCGATTAAAATGGCCCACCCTGTATATTACAACAATTTGAAATACTTGTATAATTACACCTATAATTATAATTCTCATAATATAAGTATTTTTAAAATTACCTTTAGTTGAGTTTCAAAAGCGTAATGAAACAAATCAAGAGTTTAAAATAAAATTTTTAAAGCCGGTTCTGTAAATTTACATTCTGTGAGTCCCTGAAGTGGATTACAAGGTATTACAATTTTTAGCTGTAGAAGGTCGAAACCAAATACCTTGACGTCGACTATAACTATTGTTATTCAAATTTTGTTTACTCTTTAAAAATCACTTCTTGAAACAGCCAGAAACTTCGCCCAAAACATATCAAAGCTAGGGCAATAATAGCTAAGTTTGTAAGCTAGCGAGATCATGAGATCATGAGACCTAACCAAAACCAAACTCGAACTATTAAACATTGCTAGTGAACAATTTGGTTACTGCAATACCCAGACCAATGATGGGGTTATCGTTGTTAACAATAAAAAGGTCAACACACGTTTAGCTATGTATGTTTTGTGTTTGTTGATAATATTTCCACTCCATTCCAGTATAGATAAATAGCACCTAGAGCTAAATTTATAGGGATATTTGTATATAATGCAACAGCATAAAGAGAAAATAATACATGATCTTGTGCAAAGCTAGATGGCATGTTTTATTATTAAAAAAAAGTCGCACTAACCTCGACTATCTTCACCTGAAACGACAGTTGCGGGAGCCAGATTGGATCTCTTCGAGGCCACGACGTCGTTCCCGACAAGGTTGGGCGAAGAACGCTTCAGGCAGTTATTGCTATTCTGACGCAACAGTCTTTTCACCACAATTCGCACACGGTTCTCCTCATTGCAAATTTCTTGTAGTTGTCCAGTAATTTCCTCCATGCTGCACTCGGGAAAGATGCTCTTAATTTTGGCGGCGTTGTTTTCTAAGCCACTTTGAGGTACGTTCATGTCCGACTGCTTGAAGTAGTCCCTGAGCACCAGCTGCATGCAATGGCGGGGCTCCTCATGCGCAAACTGCTTTAGTGCCCCCACTAGAAACCCAAAATCGCATATGTTCAAAATGTGTGATATCCTTGTGCTTCCACATCGAATTTGTTCTGAAATTGAAAATGCAATTTTAATAAAATTTTACTAACATCTGCGTCTACTGTTAAACAACGCTGAAAATTAAATCTGATCTTGTTTAATACCATTTTGTAGAATAATATTTGCTTTTATAATGATTCTTTGCGCTGATTTTTTGTCATTAATAAAAAACAGACCCTGTATTACTAGAGAAGCTTAACCAACACAAATTATTAGCTGTTATTTGAGGCAAAAACATCATCCTTTATCTAATAGACTTGTCTGTCCGGGACGCTGTTTTGTCTGTCCGGGACGCTGTTTCAGCAGCCAAACCGTAAGAGATAGAGAAAAAGTTATGAAAGTTATATGTTTGGAATGGTCATGGCAGGTCAGGAACAGAATTTCAGTCACGTGACACTTCCGGTTTTCGAGAAATCACGTAATTTCTCGAAAACCGGAAGTGTCAGTACGCTGTTTCAGCAGCCAAACGGAGCTGCTACCCTCTGCGCCTTAAAACCTCGATCGGTTAGGCGACCACTTTGACAGCTTCCAGAATGTTCCGATGCGGCGTACCACTTTGACACCTTCCAGGTCTGGGTACAGTTTTTATTTAATACGCGTTCTATTTGAAAAACGGTCTTTTTTGTTTTTTAAATGAGACATTTGTCTCACTGGGTTGCTAGTTCCGTCTTTAATTTGAAAAGTGGACATCGACGACCTTGAGCAAATGTTCTCCTGGATGTTAGTTACACAGTCGCTCGTTTACTATACAGGGCATCTCAAACACTATCTATTACATCTAAAGTACGTTTTTTTTTTCTATAATAACTGTCAAATTGTTACAATGTTGGTAGATATGTGATTAAAACGCTAGGACATTTTTATACCTCGTGTTGGTAGAATTTTTTCAAAATTATGGTTATGTGTCAATTTTGAATGTCAAAGTTTCTTAATTTGAACTCTTGACAAATTTCTTTTTTTAACATGGAATCATCATCATCAATAAAAACGGATAAAAAAAGAAAACCAAGAAATATTTTAAATGCAAAAATGAAGCAAGCGAGATTAAATTATGACATATCTGTCAAAATGACAATTTTTTTTAGTGGAAGAAAAGAACTAAAAATCTATGTACCAACATTATTAAAACTAGGGACCCTACAGGAATGCAACTTATCCCCTAGAAAGTTGAACTTGAAAATTATTATAGAAAAAAAATGTACTTTATTTTGACATGCAATATTGTACAAAACTTTTAAAACCACGAATATTTAGCTTTTTAAAGCTTTAAAGCTTTAATATTGAAAAGGCTGCATTTTTATGCCGAATGTCGCAACATTAGACTAGAATGCGAAACTGAAATAATATCGAGGTAATTCTAGTTTTAGGTAACACCATTTTCATAGATTTGCCACCTTTCGTATCAAAACAGGACATATTTCGTTTTCGAATTCAGAATTTAATAATAATAATAATAGTCAACACAAGTAAATAGCCAAACAAAACTTTTAACTTACTCACCCATAAATATAATCAAAATAAAAACGATGCACTAATAACTCATAATAAAATTTGAATCGTTGAAAACCAATAATATCTAGTATTCAAATGTCAAGTAAAAAACAATAATTGCAGGTTACTGTCTTGTAGGACCTAGAGTCCTTGTAAAACTCTATTAATTATAGTCCCGGAGAGTCAATGTCAAAATCCAACTAAAAACAATCCTTTATATCATGGTTAATACTTTTAAGTCAAGCTATGGGTAACTAGAAACAATTACTTAAGCTACTAATGTCAAAACTATAAATTATAGGTTATATTTCGAACTGACTTAAGCAAAAATAAATAAAAGTTGCCAGGTAACAAAAACCCAAATTTTCAAAGTTACGCTTTTGCGTTCTCCAACCTAGTACTAACAAAAAAATCAATCGAAATTCAACAGTGCTACCATAAAACTTCATTTTTGACAATCCGGGACCATAGTGAATAGAGTATATACAGATTGCCTGCACGGCCTGCTAAATTGTGTGACAAACGTCACTATACAGGGTGTCGCAACGGAACACTGCAATTCCTCATGAAAAAAGGAACACTTTTTTCGTCCTCCATTTTTCTTTGCGGGCTTTCGTTTTCGAGATACAGGGTATCAAACATTTTACAAAAGCTGTATCATTGCTCTAAAGTCAGCCGTTTTCGAGAAAAATGGCTTTTATGAACAAAAACAAACTATTTGCTCTGCCGTTAGCCCGTGTTTCACTGTAAATTTTGATCATGTCAGTGTATTCATTCTTAGTAAAACCTTCCATTTTTACCACACTTTTAACAATTTTAAGGAATTACAAAAAAACACTCAGCAGAATGACAATTAATGAACTTGAGACTCTTGATAGTTGTAAGGTAATTTGTTTTCAATGGTAACTTAGTTTTTTTTCCAATAACGTATGCGGTGTCAACCGCAATGAACCAGCTTTTGTAAAAAATTTTAACACCCTGTATTTCGAAAACGAAAGCCTGAAAAGAAAAATTGAAGACCAAAATAATGTTCGTTTTTTCATGAGAAATCTACAGTGTTCCGTTGCTACACTTATTTAGGAACACCCTGTATACGGCCTGGGCATATGTGAAGTTTCGCGATTCTACGCAGAACGTTGTATCCTCACGAGCGGGAATTTCAAATTTTGCAATGTAACATCGATGCAAAAATGTATTAAATGCCGTTTCTTAAAACAATAATAATATAACCTTATCGTACATTTTCTACGTTTGGTTTTCTATTGCCTTTTTTGATCAGATTCCTGCTAGTTTTTTTGTGTATTTACGTTCACAGCTTAAATTGTTGATTAAGTTATTCGTTTTAATTGTTTACGATTTGGTTAGATGTTGTTAAAAAAGAAAGCGGTTCTGCCTATTGTACATATAAACTGTCTATTGCAATATGTAAATATAACAATTGGAGAAGATCCAACCATAAATTTCACTCAAATCAAGTTTTACGAAGGAAATCGTTCGAAAGCTAAATTTAAATTATGGTACTGATCTTTCAAACAACGTACCTGCTAACAATTTCTATTTTTGATTTTTATTTAAATACAGATAAGCATTTTTCCCCTTCACTATCTGACAATGAAAATTAACGCGTCGGAAAGAAGGCTGTTCTTATGAACATTCTTGACAGGGATTCCCCAAATGATGATCTTGATTATGCTGATGTGAAGCTTCTCGATGGAGCTGCTGTTGTGCGTATCCTCTCCCTAACTACCAATATCGTCACATTTGATGATTATGCTGATCACGTATTTATTCCACACATCAATAAACAATTAGAAAGCTGCAAACGATTTGATGTAATGTGGGACAAATACAATCCGACAAGCATAAAAAAGCCACTAGAGAAAATCGAGGTAAGGCTGTTAGGTGAAAGTGTGAAGGAAGGAACAAGTTCCCACTTAGGTGGGCCGATATCTTAAAAGACCCCACCAACAACCAGGACCTTTTTGTATTCCTTTCAAAAATATTGGCAAGTGTTGAATGTGCCGAAAACAAAGTAATTGTCGTCACATGTTGTGTGTCGTGTTTTTTAACCTACTATTAAAAACACGATCGTATGCACTTAGTACAGCGTTAATGTATACATTGTTCGCAATTCGACCTACTACACTTCGCGTAATGCAAACCTCGCAATGCTCGCTGTAGTAATTTGTAATATGACCTAATGCGTTGATAAACCTGACAAGTGCTTGTTTACAAACACTTAACTGGCACGCTTCAAACTAGTGTTACAGTACAAAACGGTAAGCATATTTTGAAACACAGGACGCTAGGAGCATAGGAGCATATACTGCAGCCTGATTGGTTGCCTGCGAGCGACCGAAACGTTAGAAGGACATGCATGACACATGCCCACATGCCGGCGCTTAAGCCATATCAGCTGATCATCTGTGGTGGATGTTTATGGTTTGTTTCTCGTGTTTTGCAGTTTTCATTTGAAAACGCTTTCATTCTTTCAATGCAATTGTACCTACCTAGTTATTCATAACAGTGATACACGAGTACCTATACATAAAGTAAGAGGCCACATATACAGCGAGAGTGTTAAGTCTGGTATAAAGTTCATAAAATGTATGTAGTTGATTTTTAGCAAAAATCCTCGGACACGTCAACTTTTGTTCTTAAATAGTCTTCTTTTGACGCATATTGCCTTTTTCCTGTTGGGTCCAGTGGCGGCGCAATAGGGAGCTACTTCAAAATTCTAAATGAACCTAGTCTTTGTGATACGTCAAAAGAGTAGGTTGCTATTTAGAATTTTCAAGTTTCCCCCTATTGTGCCGTTCCTGGGCGCAACTGGTAAGTCAGTAAGTGCAATATTGTTCAAAAGATGCGTATTTAAAAATAATAGTTGACGTGTCTGAGGATTTTTGCTAAAAATCAACGACACAAATTTTATGAATTTTATTCCAGACTTTACACTCACACTGTATATGTATATCAGAGAAGCGCCGAAAAAATCTGGTATAGTTTATTTTATGTTGATTAACATGTCCAACAATCAAGGTGTCTCCAGTAAAAATTTTAAAATAATGTTTTGTGTATACCTACATATTGCTTTGATACAAACAAACTAACTTCTACGTTATACCCCAGACCTGCATATTTGTCCGATAAAAATTCTAAACAGCATTTTTTTAATTTTCCTCATTCGATAATTTTAGTGACAGTGCGACAATTATCGCAATTTTCAAATCGTAAAACGGCGCCAAGGTAGCACTTCCCGTTTATGTTTCAGCGCACCAATCAGGCTGCAGTATATGGTCCCATGCTCCTAGCGTCCTGTGTTTCAAAATATGCAAACGGTAACTACGGCCTAACCTCCAGCCCTTCAAGCGTGCCACACAAACTTGTACGCTTGAGGACCAGATAGTTATCCGCAAAAGAACTATAAACGACGACGAAATCGGGAATACGCCGAAAAGCAAGCCCTGACTCTCGTTACGAGATGGTTGTAACAAAATCTCACCGGCTATTGGTTGATCAAAGGAGAAGGGTCGTGGTAAAAACACTACATGAAAGTCAGGGCGGTACTTCGGCACAAAAGGGTGAAATGATGGTAAATGTAGGACGCCATTCCATTCTAATTAACTAAATCGAACCCACTTGAATAGAGAAGTGTGGGCTCAATTCCCACTAACAACTCGGCAAGTTTGGTTCGGCTAACACGCTACGGCACTGACTTACCTTGACGAAACAACTTTCGGAAGCAGCTGCTAAACTCCTTTACAACTAACTGAAAAGGAACACAACAACAAACAAAATATCGTCAACACAAATCAAAGACATCAGTACTTAACAATGAGCTCTATTCAAATAATAAATAAAATAAGCAGGTAACAATGGACATGAAATGTTTGACTAGTTACAAGAAAAATAATCAAAGGGGTTAGTTACTAATTTACGTTACAAGTTACTTCAATACGAACAACAATAAACTTTACTGTACAGACATGACCTTGAAATCAACAATGCTAACTATAGCAGTAATATTAAGCCGGAATGTTCAACACTTTTTGACGAAAAGAGCACTATGTAGTAGGCACGATAATTACATAAAACGTTGACGAAAAGAACACCAGGTTATACACGACAGTTTCATAAAATACAAGCATGGTTTACCTTGTAGGAGTTCAGCTGGCTGTAATCGACGGGCGGCGCTGTAGGGTGTTTTGCCTTCCAATCACCTGCCTTAAGATGTCTGAAGAAATGAACGAGAACGGGAACGGGGAATCCCAGAGGAGTTGAAGAAATGCGGAACTCAGCCTCGATATTAAAGATGGTAACGACAGCAAAAGGGGTCGGTATAATGCAATTATAATCCCCTCGAAGAGTAGACGACGTACGTAGAGGTAACGGGCAAAGCCCTCGACATGCGAGAACGATACACGTCATGCTTAGTTAACGATGGTCTGGTTAGGAGTCCGTAAACAAATCCGCCCATGGCGACAACTCAGACGATCTCGCAATCCTCCGACGATAAAGAACTCCGACCACGTTTATCTAAAACTTGCTTCACTTCAATTCCCCACGGCTGTTGTTTGCTGAATCAAATAACTGATATTCCCTCGTACCGATAGCATACGACTCCTTCATAAGGCACCAACAATAACGAAACACATAAATTAACGCAGAAGACGGAAACGAGAACAAAGCCACCCCCAACGGCTGCATCACGCGAAGCCGTCAGGGGGTGCGATATTAGAACACGTGCTGTATACTTCAAGATCGGGTCGGGACTGAATTTCAAACTGCGGCTAAAACCAACGGCCACCAACGCGTCCTATATGCATCTTTCTCTTGCATATGCGAAGACGAAGGAAGGTAACGGAAAATTTCAACAGAATCGCAGGACAGCTGACTGAACGATTCACACGGGACTCGAAGGTTAAATGTCTCGGACTAGCGAAATACTGGAAAAAGATAATCTGTATCCGCCTTGCAGGCAATAAAGAACAAAGGGTGAATTTAACAATGGAATTCTGCTAACGAAACGTGACTTTCTGAATTAATTTTAACCGATAAACGGACCGCGAGGTACGATTGCCTAAAATGCGCTGCAAAGCAGAGGACAGGCAGGGCCGGATCGAGCCCAAAATTTAAAGTGACGACAGGACTTAAAGATGATCTAACACTAGTTCTTGTAACCTAATTATATGCACTGTTGTATTTACACAATTTCAGTTCATTTTACACTTTTTGCTAAATCCATAGCCAAACAAAAGTTGAACACCCATTCCTAAGATTTTGTATACAAATCTAGGTCGATAACCAGTTTTAAGTGCACTTCTTTTAATTGTGACGCATAGTTTTGAGGCCAGACGGTTACGTGTTTGTTAAGTAGTAGTGAGAATCTAAATAGAAGAAGCCTTGCTATTAGAATATTTTCGTCCTTGATAACTTCGTTAAAAGACGCTAGGCCGTTATTAGTATTAGAGTTTTCTTGTCTACCCCTTCATACCAGTTTCGATTCACCTGGATCCAGTCACGTTCAAAATAATCTCTCTTTGTTCTTGCAATTTGGAAAGAAACATGATGGAAGCTTTGTCGAATACTTCTCGATTTTGTACTTGATTGAAGACAATCAAGATCTTCCAGGATTTTAGAGATACTTTCTTTAGAGCGCACCAGTTGATCAGTTTTTTACGTTGTTTTTCATTTGTCCCCAACACATCTTAATTGTGACGTTTGCACCAAATACAATTTTAAAAGAATTTTATATGCTATGGGCCGCATAGCATATTGATATCGAAAGATTAATGCTTTCACCATAAACTTTCTCCGCACCAATTCTCAGAGCTTTGAATGCAAAAACAAAATTCCCTGTTTTCTCATAGGTGCAACCTGCTACTCCAAAAGTATGAAACGTTCTGGCTCGATCTATTGTTCCAAATACAAGTTGGGGAAAACCTTGCTACATAACCTTATATTTCGCATCTGCATGTATATGGCAGGAATTTAACAATATTACATACATTAATACAACAATAATACATTTTTGGTAGACATGAAAAACCAAAAAGAAACATATCCCCATATTTCAATTGATGAGATAGTATAAAAGCCCCATGTTCGCTATCTGAGATTGATTGATGTAAAAATTTTCTAATTCACCAAGACTATACTGTCGCAAATATGGAGCAATTCCAATCGATATAAAAATACATCTTCAGTATTAGCCGAATAATACAACTATATATTAGAGGCACATTAATCTGCAATATTTGACTTTATTGCAACGATAAATAGCATTAACGTTACCATCTGTATCAACATTTTTATGAAAAAAGCTCCAAATTTCTTCTTCCTTTACTGATTTGAGATTTAAGGCTTTACTATTGAGCACTTGTTCTCCTTTCCACTTCTCATCTGCCCTCTTCCTTCTTTTCTTTGGCTCATCCATCGCAAGTTTATCACTCTCACCTTTCCTCAGATGAACTGTACTGTGGAATCCCACTGTGACTCATACTTAAAGTCAGTTCTAACGTGATAAACAAACGATAAAGGATAGTAATAAACACTATATAAATAAAACTACATATCACTCATATAACATGCGCTGATAAGCATACACGCTACAGGCCCATTTCGTTTTTGTACAGTCGCGGCCAAAAAACGGAGACACTCTTTTTTACCTAATTTTCAAAATGCGAGAACTAGTGCTGACACTGGCAATTCTAATTAATAAATGCCATCAAAAATCATTGTTTAGAACTGAATAATGACTTTTTTGCACTTGTGGGACTAAAGTTGGCACTTTAGCCACTTATTTCAGGGACTAAAGTAGCTCATTTAATCCCTAAGTACAGAAGTAATTACTTTAGCCTCGAGGGACTAAAGTAAAAATGTTACCGTATCTATGGTAAAATGATGTACACAGTATTCGTTTTGCCGTTTGTGCATCCATATTCACTAACGTTTCGCAAGACTTTGCAGCTTGCATCATCAGAGTGAAAGTCGCACTTAGTGCCTTTCATATACTAGTCAAATAATATTCTTACTCTCGAAGCTACTTATGGCAAAAAAAACTCTGCCATCGCTTGTAAATCCAAAAACAGCATTTACATCTACCGTTTGTGGAACGAGTAACTCATCGCTTGCAGTATGGAAATTGCCGTTTACAGAAGTAAGCAAAGTAATGCTGAATTCGCGTCTCCTTCTTGAATACAAAAGGTCGTAAATTCCTTAGCAGGTCACTAAGATGTAACTACGTCCATGCTCGACGGTATGCTGCTCTATTGAGAATATGGTCTCGGCTCTGTTTACGTGGACCGGTGGAATCCAGCTAACAGGTGTGCAAATTTCAGCCAAGAGTGCAATATAAAATTCTCTCAAATGTAGCCCAGAATTTTGCGGCTTTACTAGGAGCGCTAATTAAGAACGAAATACTTACGCAACGAGCTATTTAAACAAATCTAATGTACCTACCTTCAAAATGGAAGCGCCGTAATTTTTACAACTGCGTCTCGTTGTTCCTGGACAAATTAAATCCCATCTTACAATGGTTTTATACGCGAGCGACAATTCGTCCCCACGAAATAATCATCAAACCAAACTGATAAATCCGTAAATTAACGTTACGACAATTAATTCTGCCACGTTCAGAATTATAATCTCAGCTTTGGCATCGGGTCTAAGAAAACACGACCGCTTCGAGTGCGTTCTGGCCACAGAAGACCGATTTGGCGTTTGACACATGCTCTTCCGCGCAGGCCAGGTACGTTCGCAAAATGACATCAGTAACTGCGTGCGTTCGAATATTAGAAAATAGCAGCTATTCAACTAACGTGAAAGTAAACCGTAACAAAATCTTTGATGATAATGTTCCCAAAAGTGCAAAAAATAGCGTATACCACACGGGATTAAAGTGCCTAAATCCCTTGAGTAATTATTTCCCTCAGGCCCTGCGGGCCCTCAGGAAATAGTATTCACTCGCGGTATTTGATGTTGCACTTTAGTCCCTCATGATATAATATACTAATACGATACCAACATCGTGACAGAAATAATGAATTATTCCCTAGAGGAGAGAAATTTACCTATGGAGTTTTCATTATGACTGAGCAACAAGAGCTCACAATTATGTTAAATTCGAGGTTAGCAGATTAGGTTTTGCGTCAGTTTGTGTTGTTAGCAGGTTAGGTTTTGCGTCAGTTTGTGTCAAAACTGACGCAAAAGCTAACCTGATAACCTCGAATTTGGCATAGACTTACAGTGCCACTAACTTTAAAATTTACCATAGGCTACTAATGTTAAAATAATTGTAACTAAAATGTCAATTCATTACGTTTAAAAAAAAACAGGTTTGTAGTTTTAAATCTTCCTGCAACGTGAAAAAAATAGTATATGCAATTCGGAGATACTGCTATTTTGCTTCAGTGCAATTTGTGACTCTCGGGCTTCCCGTCGAGCCAGAAATTGAATCTCAGCAATAGGTTATGCTGCACTTGGCGCGCAAATCGAACCCTTAAAACGCATTAATTTACCGAGCGTTTGCTAATGCAATATTGCATAAAATTTCAATGAATAGTAAACTTCAGTTATCAAGCATTCCGGTTTTTAGGGTACATATTTAATTAAAATAGCGAGCAGAACATACCATACAAATGATATATTTTATATTATAGATTTTGTTAAAATACCAAGCATTTCCAATTAATTTAACGTGTATTTTAAATTTAGTAATGAACATTTTGTATTTTTTAGCGTAAAAAATGCATTAAAATACCGAATGTTTATTACCACCCAATAAATTTGACCTCTAGTTTGCTGTGGCTCCACATATCATGGAGCCACAGCACATTAGAAGTGAAATTTATTTGATCATGGGATATATAAATTGTTTAAAAAAACCTTACGTGATATAAACAAATAGACTTCCGTTTAATAATCAGTAAACATGCATAAATAACTTGCACACTTACTCAAACCCCAGAACACTGTAAACCAGTGTTTAGTGGCGAGACATACTGTATACAAGAATAGTTCTTTTGATCATGGAACTGTAGTTTTTTGTTATATGTGCTGCTCGCCCCGCTGTAATGGTGGTTTGTGTATTAATTCAACATTATATATTTGCTGCTAACCTAAAGTTTCTGAATTAATAAATTGAAGTTTTATGTAAGTAAAAACATTAGATTAAGTATAGAATACTATTTACTACTTTTAATAACTTCAAATAAACTTAACCTAACTAAAATTCGTATTGGGTTTTGTTTTCAGATAGTGCATGTAATAAAGCCGGAATTATATTTTTGTTATAACAATGAACGTGGATCATAAATTGCTGGAATATAATTTAATTAATTCAAAGACTAACATGTTACAACAACAAATCGATGAAAATGAAGTAGTTGCCAATTTAGATGCTGGGCAGGAGATCATTCAAGATCCTATCGACATGGCTTATCACGAATTGAATATTAAACAAGAAGAAATTGATATAAAAGATGAATTGCCTGGTACTTGTGTAGTAAGTGGAACCCCTTTAGAACAGTTAGTTGACAAGGTATGTAACTATGAAGCAGAAGGCGAGAGCAATTCTTTGGGACCAATAATGGCTCATACAGAACAGTTACCTTTATATGAATGTAAAACTGCAGAGAAAATTAATTTAGTTAAGCGTATGAAAACTCGTAGCGGAGAAAAACTTTATCCTTGTGTGGTTTGCGAATATAAAGCAGCACATAAAGGTAATTTAGTTAAGCATATGAAGACGCATACAGGAGAAAAACCTTATTCTTGTTCTGTTTGCGAGTATAAAGCAGCACACAAAAGTAATTTAGTAGGCCATATTAAAACGCATACAGGAGAAAAATCTTATTCTTGTGGTGTTTGTGAGTATAAAGCAGCACGTAAATTTAATTTAGTAAACCATATCAAGACGCATTTAGGAGAAAAACCTTATTCTTGTTCTGTTTGCGATTATCGAGCAGTACGAAAAGATCGTTTAGTAAACCATATGAGAATGCACACAGGAGAAACACCTTATTCTTGTTCTGTATGCCAGTTTAAAGGAGCAGATAAATATTGTTTAATCAGCCATATGAAGACGCATATGGAAGAAAAGCCGTATGTATGTGCTATTTGCGAGTATAAAGCAGCACATAGATGTAATTTAATCAGGCATATGAAGATGCATACAGGAGAAAAACCATATTCTTGTTCTGTTTGCGATTATCGAGCAGCACGAAAAGATTTTTTAGTAAACCATATGAAAACGCATACCGGAGAAAAATCTTATTCCTGTAGTGTTTGTGAATATAAAGCAGCACGTAAAGCTCATTTAGTAAGCCATATCAAGATGCATACAGGAGAAAAATCTTATTCTTGTTCTGTTTGTGATTATCGAGCAGCACGAAAAGGTCGTTTAGTAAACCATATGAAAATGCACACAGGAGAAAAACCTTATTCTTCTTCCATTTGTGAATATAAAGCACCCCTTAGAAGTTGTTTAGTGGACCATATGAAGACGCATACAGCAGAACCATTCATTTCTTCGAAGATTGAGATAGGTGCATCTGATGGCAATCGTTTTTAAAGATTTGATAATTAATTATAGTTTGACCATCAAAATCTGGTTTTTGATTTGTAAGGTTATATGTTAAATTTCTTTATTTTGATGCACTCTTCCTAAAAATGTATATAAAACATCAAACAACCTTACGTTAATTATGAGGTTCCTATAGGTTAAAAAATGCAAAAGTTAGATCTTAATCACAGTTTCAAATTACACACCAAGATAATCAATTCTGAAGAAAATTGAAACGGATAACAGAAATAGATTAATTACAAAAAGGCGTTAGCAGGAGGGTACTGCAATGGTTAATAATTTAGATGTTCTTTCAGTGTCACTTTGTATATTTTTTAACTACTATGTACCTGGTAATTAACGTGGAGTTGTTTATATCGTGTGTTCCAAGAAAAAACTCATTTAGGGTAGGCCTTGGAAAGAAAGATAGAAAATCTAGTCATGTCTTAACATAAGTCTGTAGGTGAATGTCAGATTGCAATTTGTTTATGAACACATTTGATCATGGCATGGTGCGAATGAGTTTTTTTTAGAACACAGGATATACTCCCTAATGAGCTGTAGGCATTTTATAAAGTGCATTTTTTAAAGTAAAAGTTGGCAATCATTAACCAATGGGTTTAATGTGGGTGTAGGCTAACTCATCACTCTAGCAAATTGTTTAGGTACCTATTTATGTCAGGCAAACTCATCACCAGCATCGGGCAACGACTGTGAACATCACCAGAGACAGGCCAACTCAAGTAAAGATGCATATAACACAGTCAAAGGCTGCAACTAACCTAAACAAGCTAGAACGGCACACAGCCTAGAGATGAGAATCAGCAATGCCGGTTTATTTAACATAACCTCCAACTTCAAAAATTATATATTATATATATTGCTTGCAACCGTGCAGTTATTAATGCCTAGTCATTATATAAAATGAATTATACAAGTTGCTGGTAACATACACATTTCCACAAGAGTGCATAGAAATAAACAAATTTCACATAAATACCTATAACCTTAAAATTAAAAAACGAGATTTGGTTGGTCAAACAATACAGTATTTGTTGGATTTTCTTACGTGAATGCCGTAGCACTTACTGTTTCTAGTTCCAGTTTTTCTTGTACATATATTACATTAAAGTTGCTGGGAGTGTTTGTTCAAGAAATGAATGATAGGGTAGAACAAACAGCAAAGATTGTTGTGTTGGTTGAAGATGGCAGAAGCTGTATGGGTTTTTTTCTGCATGTAGGACTTGAGGCTTAACTACTGCTCTTGTGCTCAGTTGGGATTTCCACGGCATTCGTTTTCTGCCCGCTATATGAAAATATAAGTGCTGTTCTACGAACACGTTGACATCTATGTGGTAAGATTTCTGTAAGCCATTATCTTCTGGTTTCTAAATCTTAGATTTTTTTTTAGTTTTATGGATAAGCTGAGGGTTTCTGCTGTTACTCACTAACATGTTTCATCATACAGTGGATGAAGTTTGAGCAATAGTTTTATTTGTTTCCGGATGCTGGCATTATATCACAATGCTGTACTCAAGGCTATTCTGCAAGCGGTGCGCCATAGAAGGCCTACATTTTCTACATTCAAAAACCAGCTACGATCCTTTAATTACTTTATCGTCAACCGTGTTGTTATAGACTATTTACCAATTAATTTGAGTATCGTTAAGAGCTTTACTACCGCACTGATACTACCACACTCAGTGCGGTTATAGATAGACATTACCGCACTCTTTTACTAAACAAAGAATACATTGAACTAAATACTAAAATATTGAACAATACACATTTGTTTATGGCACTTTACGGAACTCATTTGCTTTATTGTACTGAAAATCCTTATATCAAGAATTCTTGCTGTCAGCAAATAATGTAAATTATTATTTTAAAATTACTATTATTTGTATTATGGCCCTACGTTTATGTTTTAATTACTTTTAATTATTACGAGTGCAAACTAGATAGGTATTTTAATGGTTTTAGTATGAAGGTTTAATATCATGTAATTAAAATGATTAAAAATATTTCATTAAAAATTTATAAAATGAATTTATGTATTTTAAAAGAAATCAGAATTATTAAATATGGAATTGGAAAATAATGGATTAATATGCAAATTCAATTGAACAATGTAAGAAAAGAAACAGAAAGGATGTATATGATTTAAAAATTATTTGAATTAAAGTGGAAGAAAATTAATACTAAATACTTATTTGGGAGAAATTTAATGTACCGGATAGTTAAATGAGTGGAATAAAAGAATATAGAGTGTTAAAAAATTTAAAATAACCATTAAGTATTACTATGGAAAGTATTGTTATTTTCAGACACGTATAAAATTGATTTTGAAAAACATGTAAACTAATTTGTAAATGGTAAAAATTGTGAAATAAACCCTTTTAAAACAAGATTTTCATATGTATTTGGTATATGGAAGGGTTTATATGAATAAAATTTACGAGAAGGAGAAAAGAATAAATTTAAAGAACAAGGAGGTATGGTGAACAAGGCCGGTCAGAGGCCTAAGGGACGCAAGCGGCCGCTTGGGGCACCAAGCTGAGGAGGGCGCAACAGCGTGAAAAGATACTGTGTAATTTTTTTGCAAACTCACGGTAACAAAATTTTAATGATGATGTGTATGACATAAGGAAAAAGCTTCTCACTCATAATTAAATATTTATTTACATCTGAGCATTTCTTGAAATTAATAGAACATATTGCCACATTTGATGTCTTGAAAGAACATTTGCGAAGAGCAAGTTCCCATGAAATCAGTGTTCATTATCTCAGTAAAGGAATATAAAATGAATTCATCAGCTTGTTATCAACACACATTCAAGATTACATTTCAAATAAACTCAAAAAAATGTCATACTACTCAGTTATTTTAGACTGTATCCCAGATGTCAGTCACACAGAACAATCGTCGCTCGTTTTGTTCAAGCAGAGTCTGGTGAAGAAATAGTTATCAAAGAACATTTCCTTAGTTTTATTCCAGTTACAGACACTACTGGTGAAAGTCTAACTGACATTATCTTGAACGAGTTGAGAGGACGGCAGACTCCTTTAAAAAATATGCGAAGCCAAGGGTACGATAATGGTTCGAATATAAAGCGGAAAAAGATAGGGAGTTCAAAACCAAATCAAAGACATTAACCCTCGAGGTTTTAATGTTCCATGTGGGAACCATTCTTTAAATCTTGTCGTGAACGATGCAGCTCTGTCATGTTCTGTTGCTGTCAACTTTTTCAGCACGGTTCAAGAAATTTTCAATTTTTTTCTGCATTTACCTAACCATGTATTTTGAAGAGGCATGTATCTAATCTGACTGTAAAACCTCTCAGTAATACCTGCTGGGAAAGCTGAATAGATGCCTTGGAGCCTCTTTGGTGCTACATTGAACAAGTGTATGATGCTGTTTATGAATCTAGTGAAAATTCTACAGTAGATGCTTTCGGAAGAAACACTTCCATTGGTATTACGAGTACAAGAAAGTTACAAAAATTTTAATTCTTTTGTTGCATAATGGTCTGGTACGAAATTTTATTTAAAATCAACATGGTCAGCAACATTTCCCAAAAAGTTACTCCAAACTTATAGAGTGCCATATATCTAGTTGTTAGTGTTGCTCGTTTTTTGAAGAAGCTTATATCAGAAGAGGGATTCAACAGTGCGATAACGGTTGCAAAAGAGCTTGTCGGCAAACTTGGACCTCATTCAGATTTTGAAAAAGAAAAGAAAATTCGTTCCAGGAGAGTGACGAATCAATTTATCTATCATTTTGACGATGATCCTATTGATGAAGCAAAACGCTCCTTTAAATGATTTTTTTCTAGGTCATTTTGGATACAGTTATCAGCTCACTGAGAGTAAGACTAGAGCTTATGGACAATCATAGTAAAAGCCTGGAAAATAAATTATGATAAAGGTGAAACGGTCACAGAAATTGATATGATCCTGGACATATGGAAATCTTATTGTCAAAGTCTTTATGACGATGTAAGTCAAGGTACTCCCGCTCAACATACCAACCTACAGCTTTCGAAAAAAGAACCAACAATACTACGCGACGAAGTAGAAATGGCCCTAAAAATGCTTAAGAGTGGAAAAGCTTCCGGACCGGATGGAATGTCGTCGGAAATAATAAAAGCATCTGGAGAAGCAGGAATTCAGGCCTTATTAACTCTTTGCTGCACGGTATGGGACACTGGTGTATGGCCTAAAGACTGGGCTTGCTCTACCTTCATATCAATCTACAAGAAATGCTCAAAGAAGAAGTGCGAAAATTACCGATTAATTGCACTTACTTCACACGCTAGTAATGTTATGCTTCACATCCTGTGCCTTCTTGGACTCAAGTTCCAGAAGAACAATGTGGATTTGTTAAAGACAAAGGTACGAGCATACAAATTTTAAACATAAGGCAAATTATTGAGAAGGCGAGAGAATTCAATGTTCCTGTTTATCTATGCTTTGTGGATTACAACAAAGCATTCGACACAGTTAGATGGAAGAAATGGATCTTCCTCACCACCTTATCTATCTGATCAAAACCTTGTATGAGGCAAACAGTTGTATCGTCATGATAGACAATAACACATCGCACAGTAGTTCAAAATCAAAAAAGTCGATCGAAAGTCAAAATTTTTATTGTTTTATATGATGTTAAACATGACACATAATTGTTCTTCTAGTATCTGGCCAACTTCTGAAATACATAATTCCAAAATTAAAATACGTAGAAAGACAATATTAGTCCCGAAATGTGCGATAAAACACATGCATTTCGAACAAAAAAAAATTTTTTTTAATGCGGCCTCTTCTATGAGCTGTGTAGACGTCCTCTTGCAAAATATTTAAGAAAAATGAATATGTTGAGAAAGTTTGGACCTTTAGCTAACACCTGAGTCTATTATTTTTCTAAAAAATATACCAGTTTGACCCATAAGTCCTTTATACATGTTCAAAAACTTAAAAATTCAATACAAACGCTCTATAACATTTAATTTGCCGTTTCACCCTGGCAAAAGTAGGCCAAAGTAACACCATTTTACGGTACCTAACTAGACACTAGAAAAAAATGTGGTGCTCTTGTCCGGTGTGTCCACATTAACGCGAAATTCGACCTTAAGCTACCCAACTATTTGCATCAATTAATTTCTGATTTGAAAAACACTAATAAATTTAATTAATTTCGCTTCTTTGTCATAAGCTGTAATATATACACCAGAAAATATTGACAGGCCCTCCCCTGTTTTATAGCCTTAAGATGGCCGCCGCTGAACAAAATTCGAGGGATGAGTCCCCCCCGCCCTCACTCCGATTGAAAATCCTGAATACGTCACTGACTGTAAGTAGTATATACAAAAAAACCTTAACAAGGCAAAGAACATGCCAACAAATCTGCTTAGAAATTAATAAATGTACAGGACACACTAGAGCTAAAATACAGCCTGGAAAGTTCGTACAGGGTTAACACACCAACATAAAGATCCAGCTGGAATAATTCTAATTAATGTCGATATATGGCGAAATTATTATCTGCTGATAGAAAATCGACAACAATTCTTAAATAACAATCAAGAATTACAAATTAAAGTGGTTGAGGAAGCGTTACAACGCATGAAATGCAGAAAGTCCCCTGGACCTGGTAGAGTATTTACTCGAGTACTTAAAGCTGCACAGAGTAGAGATGGGCGCGTGAGTGATTTTTCGCTCACGTCACGCACGGTTCACGCTGGCTTTAAACAGTCACGTTCACGCACGTTCACGCTCACGTTCACGGCGTGACACGCCACTCACGACGTGACACGCAGCTTTTATTTCAAAATTTAAATTCAGATAGAACAGAATGTTCAAATTTAAAACCAATGAAAAAACCCTAAAGAGAACTAAAGATATGTTTTGCACCTGACATAATTTACGTGATATTATGCAATCAGAATAGTTGACATAAAAAGAAAAAAATGAAAATGTACTGCAATAACTTCGACAAGGGATAAATACTGATTTCTCGCAAATATATTTCTTGAAGCTGTCTTCAAAGATATTACTTTTAATACTAAAATCTGTCATTGGAATTGACGTTTCCTTTATTGGTATGAGTACAGAAGGTATATGTTGCTAGGCAACACTTTTAATTCCTAGGTTTGAAAGTACTTTTTTCGACGACTGACATCGAAGGTAGATTTTTCTCACTGTCATTTGACAACAGAAAGTTGACATTTGCCGCTGAGCGTGCGTTTTCATCTTTTTGCCGCTCGCCGAGCGTTTTAGGTTTCCGCGTGAACAAAATAGGTAGCCACGCCCGAATGTTTCCTAGACAACGCCCGTCATTTGTGGAAATAATCGCGTCACATGTCATATAGACTGCGCGAGTTATGTTAACTTGATTGTCAATTAATTTTTGCAATAAAACGAAATTTGATATTTTCCTTTAATAATATGCTTAGTCGTCGAAAAAATAGTATGTATGTTTCGAGCTAAAAGTGCGCTTGCCGCTTTTGCATGATTGCTGGTTTCGACTTCGTCTCAACCAGCAATATTCATGCGCAAGCGGCAAGAATGCACTTTCAGCTCTTAACATACAATATACTATTACGTACAAGGATCAACATTTTCAGCGTTAAGGGGAGTATACAAAAAACATTACTTTTAATAGAATAATAATTTTTTCTACACTAGTACACAATAAATTGGTTTAAAATTAAAACGTAATCAACATTTTCAGTGTTAAGTCGAGTATACAAAACAAAATATTAGGTACTTTTCTAAAAATAAGTTCATCCAGACATCTACACAATACATTTCTGGTTTAATAATAAAACGTAATTAACATTTTCAGCGTTAGCCGAGTATAAAAAACAAACCATTACTTTTATTAGAATAATAAGTTCATATACACATCTAACCATTAAAATGTTGATTTAAAAATAATATGTAATCAACATTTTCAGCGTTAAGTCGAATTCTGCGCTCTTCTAAAATTCGCCCAGCTGTAGAAAATACTCTTTCGCTTGTAGCGGAACTTGCCGGTATGTTGTTACCGTCAATTTTCGCCTTACTGTATTTTCGAGATTTTGGTTACCAATAATTTCCGATTTATTGTATGTTCGATGCTTTTCGAATTGCGTTTGGGCACTGCACATTCTTGATACGCAGCCTTGGCTCATTGTTGAGTGCTCGCGATGCGAAATTGGGTCATCTTGTTCCGGCATTCGATCGAATAAGGTCGAGGAAGTTTTGGCGCTGGTCGACGTCGCCATTCTGGAGAAGGTGCTTATGGTTGTCTAGGCACTTCTCACCCTTCAGTTAGGGGATTTGTACGCGTCTCGACATTTCTCCGTATGTGAATTTGGAGATTCTGCTTGGTGCAGACCTTTTTTGACGTCAAAATTTCCGAGCGAACCATTTGGGGAAACTTATTGTAAGTAGGACCGTTTTCAGCCTCTTTTCGAGTGCCCGCTAACGTTTATTTCTTAATAATGTAGTCCCCACCTCGTGCTGGGCCCCAAGTACGCTCATACATCTCGGACTTGGCCCCAAATAGGCGAATACCACGACTTGAACATCACGTTCTGGACCTCAGTTATATCTCGATTACCTCGTGATGGGTCTCCTTTAAGACTTGAAAATCCCGCCTTGTGGCCGCTGCGTTCTGCGATAAAGTATCTCGACGCGCTGACCTGGCGAACTGCTCGTCCCCAGAAGCCCGTTCCGGCAATGCTGTTCGCGCGAAGATAACTTCAAATCAGCCTAAGGTAACCTTACTGCCCTATTAATTTGTGCTTCTGTTGTACGGCTCAATCGACGAAGGACTGCCTAAAGTATTTTGGCGTTTAAAGTAAGATTAGCGCGATAAACTGGCGCGAGATATGTAGATAATGGTCTGGACGCATCACTTGATGGCGTATTTTTTTTTTAATGTGTAAGGTAAGAGGCTTCCCCTCGCCGCAGTTCTACTTTTGATGCGGATTGTGATATTTATTTATTTATTATATGTACAACAGTATAGAAATTCCTGAGGCGGACGCCCGCTGTAATTTTGCTATTTTACATTAACGTCACTATCCGGGAGCCGCAGGAATTTCCGTTAATTTTATAATCTGGTGTTTTAATTTGGCCACCCTATTTTTGTGAACAAGGATCCTTGGGGCAGTTACAATGCATATGCAGGCCTGAAACTTTTTACCTATGTGTATCTTTTTTATGTGTGTGCCCAACCTTATGAGTGAATAAAACGAACTTGTCATATTTAATTACACTTGATTGTTTGACTCCGGTTTTGCGCATTTCTAGTAATTTCTCAGTGTTCCGATTTAGCTGGAGCGAAATCTAACAATCGCTGAATCAAGGGGTTAAGGCTTCGTTTTTTTTTGTTATCATAAATCGGTGGCGCCAATCTTTCCATCTTTAGAACTCACGCCGTCTTCGACTGCAGTTGGCAGGCGACCCCCCTGATTTGCGATTGATAGTGACTCGCCTGGGCAGTGCCCGAGTGAGACAATTTGGTGTTTTGATTGCAACTTGGATCGTAAGCAATTAAAGTAAGTATCATTTCTCCAGTCCCCTTTGTTTGTGCTTAAAGTTGATAACAAAATCTGGCGCTCCAACGTGGCAGCCCTGTGTTTAATTAACTTAATTACGAACGTTTTATTCACTCGTTAGTAAAAACGCTTAAATTTGAATCGAAGCGGTAAAGGTATTTTCAGCAGGTAGAATTGCGCCGGCCGCGTAGATAACGTTTATTTATCTTGACCTCGGGTCAAGCTCGTATTAAATTGTTTCACATTTCATGCTGTAGGATATTTCTTCACGAAAATTGTGTTTTAGATCGATTCTAAAATGTTAAGAGTTTTAAAATACGAAAATATTTTGCATGTTTATTTAGGGACTTATCGATTGAAACCGAACCGATCAATTTTAGATTTATTCACTTAAAGTGAAAAAGGTAACGCAGTTTGATTGCCGAAAGCTGGTTTCGAGACATTGCGGTAATTTCCCTTGCGTTCTTTTATCGTGAAATATCAGCTGATCAGTATTGTTGCATTAAGCGTGATAAATTGGTTACGCTGTGCTCATTTAGTATTATTTACGATTTGCGGTATTTACTTGTTGGTCGGGCTCACCTGCGATTAGGAACCGTTTGGTTTTTTTTCTAAATTTTAGAATTCGGGAGTAAATTTCAGCTATGTTTTGCTGAGGCAGTCCTGTTGTTGGAACCTGGCGATCGATCGGCTTGCAGTATTGTATTTTATCCCAGTTTGTAGTAGCCCAGTTTTAGTTATGCTCAGATTTTCTAGTTGTGCAGGTTTTTCGCCACTTAGATATTTTCGTTGTGAAGGCTTTTCGCCACTTAGCGATTTGTATGTTTTCGATGCCTGCTACTCTTTCTAGTGTGGGATATGACTGCTGAGGGGATTTCGCTTCGAGATTTGCTCCCGTTGTGACTCGTGTCGTCTAGCAGTGTGCACTTTTAGCAATGTGTCTTTTGTGTTCGTCAAGTTCTTTGGAGCCCTTGTTTGTAATTTTGTTTCGTCGGGGTGATTGAATAATGATTGGAGTGTGATGGCAGTGTGTTTGGGGATGTTTGTTTTGGCGAGACTCTTAGGCCTTCCGCTAGTTGGATTTGTGCAGTATTGTTTGGTTGCTTCCTTTCTTTTCTGTTAGATTGTTGATCGGGTTATTGGAGCGATGTTGATGTGTTTGAGAGATCTCGCTTAGGCGGATCTGTTTGTATCTCTCAGACCTTCTTTATGTGTTGGATTTAGCGCAGTTCTTCTCAGTGTGGTTCTTTTACCTTCCGGTTTGTTGATTGAGATATTGGTTTGTATGGATGTGTTGGGGAGACTTCGCTTAGGCGGATCTGTATAGTCTCTCGAACCATCTCTGAAGTTGGCTTGGTGCGTTTATGTGTTGGCTTTCCTTTTCCTTTTTTCTTTCTGCTCTTTTGGATTGTTAGCAAGTATGTTGGTATGAAACGGATGGCTTTGTGAGTCCGTGTGCAGATTTTCCTCGAACTGCTTCTTAGCACTCTGGTCTCTTGGTTTCCTTTTGTGTTGCCTTTTGTTTCTGACATGGATCGTGTATGCCTGTTAGGTATGACGATGGTTTTTTTTTAAACCTAGCGTCCCTTGTGGTTGCCGTTTTGGTTTGGGCCCCTTGCTATTGAGTAGCTGCTGTTGAGGGTTTCTTTGGTGCTGGCAACCATGTCGCTTATGCGGATTTGGTATCCTAATGGCAATTCTCGTTCCGTGTCATTGTCGTGATTTTGATCTTAGTTTTTTTACTCTTGCTTCATTGGGAGGTTCTTGCGAGCTTGATGGATTTTGAGTGGATACCATTTAGGGATGCTGACGTGACGTTCTCTGCTTTAGGCGGATTTGGCCATCTGATGCCATTTGTCGTGTCCGTCAGTGTCGTTTGGTTTTGTTTGAAGTCCAGTCGTGTAGTTGTTGTTGCCGTTTGCCTTCAGCTATGCGTACTGTTGGGAGTTTTGTTTGGTATCCTTTCGCTTATGCGGATTTGGTCCTCAAGTGAGCTTGTTCCTTACTTTTTTTTGTTGTTGCTTGGGTTCCTTGATCTTGGGAGTGAATTTGTTTTTTTTATGTCGTTGTGTGCTGGTGCCGTTCATGTATCGGTTGGTCCTTCATCCTTCGTCTTCCCTTTCTTTCTTTTGACTTTCCTCGCTCTTGGAGCAACTGTGCGTGTGTGGACTTCGGTTGCGTGTGTATTCCCGGGAGTGTGAGTTGATGCTTGGTTCCTTACTTTTCTCTTCCCTTTGATCTGGTGTGAATGGGATGATGCCGGTTATGAATGGATCTTCGCGTGAATGAGATAAAGATTGTAGGGTATCTTCTCCAGGCCTTACGAGGTACTGCCGAGCCTCTCGATCAGTATGTATGTTGCGTCGCGTGTATGTTGGCTCTGCCTTTCCCTTTTCGGATGTCTGTGGCCAGACCGTTTAGGCGTTTGTGGGAGGTTGGTTGGGGACGTCGGTTGGCCACCTTGGGGTCCCGCTGTTTCCCGGCAGTGTTTGTGGCCCCGACCACAACATCATGGTCTCTTGGTCTTTTTTTTTTTTGGCTCTCTTGAGCTTTAGTGCGGGAATGTTTGTGTCTGTTTTCTTGAGGTGTGTTGTGTTGGACTTTCTTCTTCTTCTTCTTTCACTCCTTTTAGGTTTTCTTTAGTCTTCTTTATTAATGGAGGTTCGAGTCAGCTTGCTGGATACTTTGGGTACCCCTTTTTGGGATTTTGGTGGTGTAGCTGATGTTGCCGATTGCCTTCAGCTATACGTTTTGTGTGTTGATTTGGTTGTTGTTAGGGGTATCCTCTCGCGTATGCAGATTTCTGTCCTCAAGCGAAACTCTCCCCTTGCTTTTGGTTTTGCGTTTGGGTGTGTCTGGTGTTTGAAGATGGTTCCGTCCGCCCTCTTTTAGGGCATCGACCTTTGTCGGATTTGTGGGACCTGATTCATTCTCCAAGGCATTGTCCCTCTCGCTAACCTTCGTTGTCTCTTGTTTGTGTGGATTAGTTCGCGTTTGTCCTTTTTTTTTCCTTTTGCGTTCCAACCTCTTCAAGGTTGTTTTCTGACATTTTTTATTTTGAGCCTCGTATTTAGCGTATAAGAAAATTTCTTTGAAATTTTCTTCCTCCGGGTAAGAGGGGGGTTTGTTACCGTCAATTTTCGCCTTACTGTATTTTCGAGATTTTGGTTACCAATAATTTCCGATTTATTGTATGTTCGATGCTTTTCGAATTGCGTTTGGGCACTGCACATTCTTGATACGCAGCCTTGGCTCATTGTTGAGCGCTCGCGATGCGAAATTGGGTCATCTTGTTCCGGCATTCGATCGAATAAGGTCGAGGAAGTTTTGGCGCTGGTCGACGTCGCCATTCTGGAGAAGGTGCTTATGGTTGTCTAGGCACTTCTCACCCTTCAGTTAGGGGATTTGTACGCGTCTCGACATTTCTCCGTATGTGAATTTGGAGATTCTGCTTGGTGCAGACCTTTTTTGACGTCAAAATTTCCGAGCGAACCATTTGGGGAAACTTATTGTAAGTAGGACCGTTTTCAGCCTCTTTTCGAGTGCCCGCTAACGTTTATTTCTTAATAATGTAGTCCCCACCTCGTGCTGGGCCCCAAGTACGCTCATACATCTCGGACTTGGCCCCAAATAGGCGAATACCACGACTTGAACATCACGTTCTGGACCTCAGTTATATCTCGATTACCTCGTGATGGGTCTCCTTTAAGACTTGAAAATCCCGCCTTGTGGCCGCTGCGTTCTGCGATAAAGTATCTCGACGCGCTGACCTGGCGAACTGCTCGTCCCCAGAAGCCCGTTCCGGCAATGCTGTTCGCGCGAAGATAACTTCAAATCAGCCTCCCCAGCCCTATTAATTTGTGCTTCTGTTGTACGGCTCAATCGACGAAGGACTGCCTAAAGTATTTTGGCGTTTAAAGTAAGATTAGCGCGATAAACTGGCGCGAGATATGTAGATAATGGTCTGGACGCATCACTTGATGGCGTATTTTTTTTTAATGTGTAAAGTAAGAGGCTTCCCCTCGCCGCAGTTCTACTTTTGATGCGGATTGTGATATTTATTTATTTATTATATGTACAACAGTATAGAAATTCCTGAGGCGGACGCCCGCTGTAATTTTGCTATTTTACATTAACGTCACTATCCGGGAGCCGCAGGAATTTCCGTTAATTTTATAATCTGGTGTTTTAATTTGGCCACCCTATTTTTGTGAACAAGGATCCTTGGGGCAGTTACAATGCATATGCAGGCCTGAAACTTTTTACCTATGTGTATCTTTTTTATGTGTGTGCCCAACCTTATGAGTGAATAAAACGAACTTGTCATATTTAATTACACTTGATTGTTTGACTCCGGTTTTGCGCATTTCTAGTAATTTCTCAGTGTTCCGATTTAGCTGGAGCGAAATCTAACAATCGCTGAATCAAGGGGTTAAGGCTTCGTTTTTTTTTTGTTATCATAAATCGGTGGCGCCAATCTTTCCATCTTTAGAACTCACGCCGTCTTCGACTGCAGTTGGCAGGCGACCCCCCTGATTTGCGATTGATAGTGACTCGCCTGGGCAGTGCCCGAGTGAGACAATTTGGTGTTTTGATTGCAACTTGGATCGTAAGCAATTAAAGTAAGTATCATTTCTCCAGTCCCCTTTGTTTGTGCTTAAAGTTGATAACAATGTTTAAAATTTCTCAAGTTTTTTTAACAGTAGCGTATTTACACTGTTTTTCCAAAATCCTAAAATGTCATCTACATTTCAGAATTTTAATTTAACATACTAATTTAGATCTGTTTCGACATCATCCTAATTACATGTGCCATCGTCAGAGCTATCTCTAAGTGTAGAAAGATAAGAATCTGATGCTGATGTACCAGTTTTGGGTCGTTTGCTATGTATTTCATCATTATCATCTATAGTTTTATTTGCATTATAATCTTCTCTTTTATGTGAAGGTATGAACTTTAAGGATTTATAATTAGGGTCCAAAAATAAAACCACGTAATGTAACTTGTTTGGCACAATTTGTGATTTAATGAATTTAAAAGTTGCTGCACCCTGCAGTTTTTTATTCGTTACTAAATATTTAACGTGAAATTAACGTGAAACGTGAATCACGCCTTGGAAATTTTCACTCACGTTCACGTCACGATTTTCAAATATTAGTCACGTTCACGAAGGGACACGACGTGACACGACTGTTTTAACGTCACGCGCCCATCCCTAGCACAGAGTATCTTAATTGAACTCCTGGCAAAAGTTTTCAATAAATGCTTAAGGTGAAATAGTACCAAGAGAATCGAAGCAAGCATACATATCATCTATATCTAAAAAAGCAAGGAGACATGAGGGTAAGAATGATCATAGAATAAGTGTGTTAGGTTCAGTAAGGCGGTTATATAGAAGAGTGTTAAAAAGAGAATAGGATAATCTATCATAGAGCCAGAGGAGCAAAACGGATCCGCTCCGGTAGATCATGCATAGATGGAATATGTACATTGAAACATCGAGTCCAAAAAAATAAATATGCGGAAGATCTATACATTTTACGTTTGCTTGCATAAGGCCTACAACTGCGTTCCACTCGATAGGTTATGGAACTGTGAGGGCAACATGATTATCCATGAAGCTTATATTGCAGCAATAGGAAATCTTTATGAAGGTTGCGAAGGTGTGATAAAGATTGGAAGTAGACTATTGCAAACATTCAAGGTAAGTAACGGCCTCAGAAAAGGTTGCTGGGTGGCGCCAACTAAAATTTATTTGGACGTAGCGCTTGAGATATAGAAGAGGAAATTCAAAAATATGGATATTCAAGTTGGAGAAGACATTCTATATACCTTATTATTTGCAGACGACCTGATACTCAGCAGCGATTTCAGCTATATGCTGAGAAAATTACAAGAAGAGTACAAACTCTGGGATCTAGAAATTTGCAAAAAATAGGTTAGAAAGGCAGATATCTGGTCTTAAATACAGAACGAATAAAAATGGTAATACCTTAGAGCAACATTTTCTGGTACCGCTACAAGTAATAAGGATATAAACAAAATCAGGCAAGGCAAATGCGCAATAAAACAGCTTAACTCTATTTTGTGGAACGATAAGGTAACAAAGAAAACCAAAAGGGCAATATACAGCTATACAGCGTGTTGCCCGATTGAGTTTAAAATACGCATGATGACTAAAACATTTTGGAATTGTATTTTCCTAATTGGGAGATCGTTCCTGCTTACCCTGAAACTTATTTTGCCCATAATTTCAGTCAAATTGAAATCAAATATTTGATACTCCTTGAGAATTCAGCAATAACTTCTTCGGTTTCGTACTATAATTATTAAATAGACTGCAAAAGTGTATTAAGCAAAGTTCCCGAAACTATTCTAATATAATAATATGCAAAATATTAAAAAGATTGGTAATGATTGAAAAAATACCGTAGGCCTATGAAAATAATAGGTAAACTTGTTACAATACGGAAAAGTTATTACGACACTAACAATTAGCCAGTTTGTTACACGACGAAAACCGCGTTATCGGCATTAACAATCAGCCCCTCAAGCGTGCAAAGCATAACTCATACGCTTGAGAGCCAAACCTGTTATCTACAAAATGACTAAGAAGACATAATCGGGAATATCGCTTAAAAACTCAGCCCTAACTTTCGTTACGAGATGTATTGCAACGATGCGCGCCGGCTATGGGATGCTCAGTGAAGAAAGGTCGAGGTTCCTTTACTATCTTAACAGTTAGGGCTGTGCTCTAGCACAACGGGGTTAAAGATGTTAAAATAAGGTACGCCACCATTTTCTTGACTAAATCGAGAAACAACAATAACGACACAGGTGAGATTACTTGAAAATGGAAGTGGGTAAAATCACCTTACTACTTTTTCCTTGGCACAACCTGAGGTAGCGACGTCACAGCTGGATCAAACCTACCTTAAACGGCATCAGCTTACACTTACTTGCACCAACTAGGTTCCTGTACAAAACATAGACACAACATGGCATGCAAACACACCAATAAAAAAAGACATATAAACAATTAACAATAAACTCTATTGATGAAATAACATGTGAAACAAATGACAATGAATGTTACAATAATCAAATCTTACGGCCGGAAATATGCAAAAAAGGTTAGTGGGGTTAACGACGCAATTTATAAACTAAACTTGAATGATCAAACGGCAACAAATGACATGGTTACATCTACAAACATTATGAACGGTACGTTCTACCACAAAAACTACTTTACAGTATCGAAATTTAGCAACCAACACTTCAAAGATGGTACAGCAACGGTTACGTGAGTTTAATACACAAAAACAACATAAAGACAATTAAACTTGACGGAACTGTTCGACATTTTATGATTTAAATTAATCCAACAGGGCTCAAGTGGCCCAAACTACACTTTGACAAACAACTTCACTATAAACATTTAGCAGTTAACAATTTACCTTCATAGGATCATAGTTGTGCGGAATTACGTTGTTTTCCTCAGCTGCGAGTTGCATCTCAGTCAGTGCCACGAACGGAAACGACAGGAAACTGTTGTAAAGCACAGGACTGGGCCAAAATCGAGCGAATGCGAGCGGTAAAACATCCCCAAGACGAGGGTTGACTAGAACGGACCCCGGTAACAAGCAGATGACGGTAAAAGAATCGGGTCTTCGTTCTACTTGGTAAGTTTAGCACACGAGTGAGTGTTCCCAAAATATAATCCACGATAAGTGTTAACGGAGGTGCTCAGCTTCAAACGATACGGAAAACTCGGCTAAACGTTCACCTTTAACCACTATGCACAAAGCTCGAAAAGACGACGACAAAGCTTCTTCACAATACACAAATTTCGACTTAACGCGAGCTCGGCCAAGCGAGGCCGGCTCGCGGACGAAGCGCCACCCCCGAACGTCTTGAGGGCTGCACGCTAAGTAACGCTCATGCGGAAGGTCGACAGGCGCGAAACTCGCTAAGCGCAAACGCGGCTTATCTACATCCTTGTCCCACTCGTACGATAGAACGGATCAGAAGATGTCGGGATCACCAAAGCTGACTCAAACTTCTATTGAAAGCTACGGAAAGTTTTAGCATGACGAAATATGGTTCAACAATTGCGAAACTTGCAGGGGACCCCGGGTGTAACAAGTCGGTAACCTGAGACTGCTTTGCGGACAGAAGAGAACAATGGGTGAATTGATAACTAATTTCGACGAACATGGCTGTACGGCAGTATTCATAAACGATTTACGCGGAAAGTTTTAAGACAGACTCGCACAACAAGAATTCTAAGAAGGACGGCGATAATGCACTCAACAGAAACGAAGCTTAAATTGTAAACGACGCCACCGAATTTTGATAACATTACCACTGGATTACAGATATTTGCTTGCGTGACTCCTGAAAATGCTAGGATTTGAGGCTAAAGTACCAGAAGTAACTGCTTTAATAGAAATTGTTCTAACAAACTACGTATTTACAATTTACTATACTGCAGTATTTATACTTAAGCAATCTTTTTAAAACTTTTCATCCATGTTGCCGATAACAATTTCAACAACTTTTCTTAATTAGCTTTTGCAATATCTTTAATAATTATTGTATTTACACGAAACCCAAAAAAGTATTGCTGAATTCTCAAAGAGAATTTAATTTGAACTGAATTAAAATTATGATCAAATTAAGTTTCGGGGTAAGCAGGAAGATTTCCCAATTATGAAAATACAATTTTTGTTTAGTCATCATACGTATGTTAAACTCAATCGGGGAACACAATGTATAAAACAATAGTTGAAAGTATTTGCGCATGCGGCTCAGAAGTGTGAGAATTGAGACATAGAATAAAACTAAACTTTTAGCTACAAAAATGGATTTCTGGCAAAGGAGTAACAGTTTCAGTAAACTGCAACATATTAGAAACGAAGTGATAAGACCAGAAATGGAAGTGGATGGAACTATTATAGGAACAATAGAATCAAAACAGTTAATATGGTATGGGCATTTCCAAAAGGTGAATGACGACAAGTGGCCAAAGAAAATATGGAAAGGAACCCCCAATGAAAGAAGAACACGAGGAAGGCCAAAAAGAATATGGAAGCATGATGTAGTAGAAGTAATGAGTGCAAGAGGTCTTCAGGAAGAAGAGTGGACAGATGGACGGGGTTGGCGACTAGAAAGAGACGGCGACAGCCGTAGCCTACTCGCAATATATTGTTATGATACCACTATACTATGTTCGTAGATAACATTAAAATTTGAAAAAGAAAATGGGATGTTATTACAATCCATATCAACCCATTATAATAGTCGATGATGTTTAAAAAGTTTCCTGAATAAATCTGAGTTAAAGCAAATTAGTAATTGAAACTATTGAAAGGTTACAGGTGGTTTGAAAATAAAGAGAATTTTTAAAATTCGCTTGCAGAAGCAATGACAAATGCAAAATTCTAATAAGGGTAGAATTAAAGTAGGTGGATATCAAATATGAATATAGACGTTTGTTTCCAATTATATGAAATAACAACTTGAAAAATATGTAAAACAATCGTTTTGGTCTAATTAAAAATATTGAATTTAACCCTCTTTTACTGTGAAAATATCTTGGCTTATTTAAAAGGTCTAATATCTACATCTACGTGGTATATAAAAAAGTGAAATATTAAGAAGTTAGTAAGAGAAGTAAAAATTTAATTACAGAAAATAATTATTTATAATTGCCATGTGGTAAAACTTAATGGATACAAGAATTGTTATTTACAAGTGAATAATTGAAGAGTTATATTGGAGCAGATTTATTGACAAGTAACATAAATAAAAAGGGGTTACATCAATCTATTTGTTATTGAGTGGAGAGTCCAGAAGGGCGTCAGTGAAGCGAGAGGGTACATTCCGGAAGGTAGTAGCATAGCCAAGAGGATATCTGGAATTGCTCTGTTGCTGTCAAGGATTTTGGGTTTCGTAGTGTTGGACGAAGCTTGGGACTGGTGGTCTGTTCCGGAGAGCTGCATTGCAGGGAGCTGCTTAAAGGGATCTATTGTGGCTAAATGATTGGTTGCAGTCTTAAACATTGTGGAAGTAAAATATACAAGGTGGGTGATTACTTAGAGTATACCAACTAGAAAGCAAATAAAGACATTTTAAAAGGTGAAATTAATTAAGAAACAATAAGATACCTACTGTGTTATTTAATGTTATAATGTACCATTCTAAGGATTGGGCATTTGTTATTGAGATTTGAAAATTGTTGTTGACATTTGGTTGACATTAGAATTGACGTCGGATTTGAATGAATAGTTTAAAATATTTGAAAATCACTTTTTCAGAACAAAGTAACTAGATAACCGAACCCAACCCTGTAAGAGTTTCAAGCGCTATCATATCAATATTTGAAGGTTTGCATATTAAAAGGCACAATTTAAATAGAGTAGCCAGTGCAATATACAGGTTGTTATGAGAGATAGAAAAACCTTCATATAAAAATGTTATAGCATTTCATGTGTCAAATATATTGCTATATAGCCCCTATTAAGAAAACTATGCCTTCAAAGTATTTCTTTTATATTTCAATGATATTTAATATAATCAAGACCTCTTATCTCTTTGGGCTGGGTTCATCAAATCTAGTATGCTATTTACTGTAGCAATGAAACTTTTGAATTAATTTAATGTTTAAATGTCAAAGTTTACTTTTCAAATTTTCTTCATTAAGGTATACTGACACTTGTGCTTTTACATTTGACGTTTACTATTAATTGACTTTTCTCGATAATTATTGCTTCAGTTTTTGTTACTTACTTTCAAAATTGACAGTATTCAAAACTTCAACGTCAACTTAATTTAACAAACCTGTTTTCTATTGCTTATGTCCTTACCACGAACAACACTCACCACTAACGCCTTTCTTGAACAGATTACAACATCCAAAACACCCAACAGCTAACCCTTCCTTGGTCCTGTCAACTGATGCAAACTCCAAACTCCTGCTTCTGCTAGTGTCAGACGTCACAACAAGCTCCTACATTTAGCCCTGCAAGTTACTGAAAAAGAACACTTTTCCTAGCTGCTACTGCTCTTTCTGGTACAACCATCACAGCTATTGGCTCCTCTTGTATGCCTGTACCATCAATCCAATTCCCGTCAACATCCTACTTGCTCGTTCACGTCCAAACAACTCATCTGCCTCCAAAACCTCGTCCTGGTTACTGCTGCAGTCCACAATCCTGCTATCTGGTACTGTCAACCCCCTAAATCTGCTCTTCACACGATCTATTGTCCTGGTAAGTTACTCTCCTTCTGTTATATTTTCAAATATTAACTTTGTCCCATTTATTTCAAGTACGCTGACGGCTCAAACTCGATGTACCAAGTATCGATCCAATTCTTCACACAACCAATATGACATTACTTCTTATTATTTGTAGTTTAATACAATAAATCCATTTTCCATCGATGATTATTAATTTTTGTAAACCAATATTACAATAACTGTTTTTCTTTGCTTTTGGTGTTACTATTCACAATACCATATTTTATTTAAATAATTTATGCAGAAATTCCATTTAATTTTCAATATTTAATTTTCCATAAATTTTATTACATCTGCATTTATGAGTACTTATTTGGTAACTGTTTTTATAAACAAATTTTTTTTATCTACTAGTAACCATTATTTATGCACACTATTTAATTAATTTAAATAATAATAATACATCATTTTCTTAACAAACACAATTGTCGATGTAACCTTAGTTTGAATTTAATTTCCTTAATTATTAATTTCAATGCATTCAAATCAGTCTACCAGTATTTTATGAATCCCAATGAATAATGCAACCAGAGTTGATTTTCATTAATTAATGTTAAAATTTTATATCTATTAAGACTCAATTTCTGTAACTGTCCAAATTTATTCGTTCAATTTTTAACATTCCTTTATTATGATCTCTGTCCATATCATGTATCATAACAATATTAAGAGCACGAATAGAAATTGCAAATTTCTAAATTAAAATATTGCGTTGATGCATTTCAGAGAAAATCCGCAACTTTAGATCGAGAATTATTAACCCGAGGTCATCAGCTAGTTAATCGCTTTCTAAAGATAATTTTATGAACTATCAAATTAATTTAAAAAATACTAGGTGTCGCATAAGAAAAACCAAAAATAATTAAACTTCCGGAGTAACCGGAAACCAGGTATTTTTGTTGGCATTCTCAAAATATGTGTCACATAAAATGATATAAATTTTCCATATAAAAGCATTTTCTATCTGTTATAACAATGGAGAAATCCAACTGGCTCTTAATTCACAATCAACCTGCATATAGGTATCAAGTGATCAAATAAATTTGGGAACCATTTGAATGATCGGTATTTTATTCTTACTGCTCGTCATATTTTCCCAATATTTTGTGATTGGAAAATAATCTTCGATAAAAATACTAAACGCTCGATAAGTGCATTGAGTGCTTTGGTATAAAATTTATACACACTAAGAAAATAAATGTTCCACAAAAATATTAGAAGCTAAAATAATAAACATTTGATAAACATAATAGACGCTCGATAAAAAACAATGATGAGCGGTACAAAATTCAAATTCTTGGGCAAATAATAATAGGCAAGACCTGTCCCGTTTTTTTTTTTGGTCGCGACTGTAGGTTATGCTGCACTTGGCGCGCAAATCGAACCCTTAGAATGCATTAAATTACCGAGCATTTAGTACTAATGTAATAACGGGTGTCCCAAAATTAACGCAAGATTTGAATTTGCCGCCATTTGTGCAGTAAAGTGTTGGCAACCCTAAAAAAAACCATTTGACAGCTGACAGTTTAGGGTTAGTAACAATGGAACATTACACGGTAGAACAACATGTTGTCATTGTTGAACAATATTTCAAAAATAATTAAAGTTTGGCGGCCACAGTTCGAAAATTTTCTACAAAATATGGTCGGAATATTGAATTAACTTCGTCAACTGTGAAGAGAGTAATTGAAAAATTCAGGGAGACTGGAACAATTTGTGATGCTAAAAACACTGGTCGTCCAAAAATGATCGTTCAAATGTCAATATCGAAGCAGTGCGTGAGAATGTTGGTGAAAGTCCAGGAACATCAATTCGGCATCGTGGACAAGAATTGCAAAGCTCTCTACAGCGTATACTCACTGAAGATCTGCGTCTACATGTTTACAAAGTTTAATTGACACCGGAACTGAAGCCTAATGACCATGCACAGCGAAGAGAGTTCGTTGAATGGATTATTGAACATCAACAAGTGGATGCTGATTTTTCGAGCAAAATCATCTTAAGCGTGAAGCACATTTTCAACTTGATGGCTTTGTTAATCGTCAAAATTGTCGCATTTGGAGTTCAGAGAACCCACATGTGATTGTCGGAAAACAAATGCATCCACAACGCGTCACTGTTTGGTGTGGATTTTGGGCTGGAAGCATCATTGAACCATACTTCCTCGAAAATGAGGCTTGTCAAGCAGTTACTGTTACTGGTGCTCGATAACACGACATGATAACAGGGTTCTTTCTGCCTAAATTGGATGATATTAATGTGAACGACATGTGCTTTCAACAAGACGGTACCCCATGCCATACAGCCCGTGAAACAATTCAATTACTGCATGAGACATTGCCTGGTCGTGTACTCTCTCGTTTCACTGATTAGAATTGGCTTCCTAGATTGTGTGATTTAACACCATTGGATTTCTTTTTATGGGGTTATTTGAAGTCAAAGGTCTATGCCAACAAGCCCACAACCACCCATGCATTGAAGGAGGAAATTCAAAGCTGCATCAACGACATTCAGCCACATTTATGCAGAATGGTCATAGTAAATTTCGACAAAAAAGTGTGTAGGTGCCAGCAAAGCCGTGGAGGCCATTTGCCCGATTTGCTGTTCCATACATAACCCTATCCTATGTACTTTATGATTCAATAAAAAAAGTAACAGTCTAAAGAAAAAAACTGTGTTTTCTATTTAATTCAAATCTTGCGTAAATTTTGAGACACCCTTCACTATATAAAATTTTAATGAATAGTAAACTTCAATTATCAAGCATTCCGGTTTTTAGGGTACATATTTAATTTATTAAAATAGCCAGCACAACATACCATGCAAATGATATATTTTATATTATAGATTTTGTTAAAATACCAAGCATTTCCAATTAATTTAAAGTGTATTTTAAATTTTTACTTCCTTTTACAATAAAGGAAGTATTGGATTCACCCCAAAAATTCGAAATTGCGTTTTCAACAGATTTTCACGTTTCAGAGGCCCCTGAACCCAAAAAACATATCTTTTTCATTGGTCTGTCTCTGTGTATGTGTGTGTGTCTGCCTGTGAACAGAATATCTCAAAAACGAAAAGAGGTATGGGGTTGAAACTTCATATATAAGTTTTGTGTATTATGTTGATGCTACAGCAAGCTTTTGAATAAAATCGCATAACCGAAAGTAGGTGTTTACTCTTGTAATTTTTCAGTTTTTTCGATTTTTTCAAAAACGGCTCTAACGATTTTTTCAAACTTCTCATTTTTTTCTATTTTTTTATTAACTCCCATTATAAATAGAACACCCGGTATATTATTACATTTTTGAGTTTAACTTAAAATTCTTGAGAAAATTTGTCTCTTCACCTAACGCTCTATTTTGTAGAATTTTTAATTTTTGAAATTTTTTGACAAATGCTTAAAAATTGAAAATCAAATTTTTGCTTAATTATAAGATCACTGTAAAAGGAATTTGTGTGCGTGTATCACATCAGATTTTTTATTGAACATTTCGTATTTTTTTAGAGTGCAAAATGCATTAAAATACCGAATGTTTATTACCACCCAATAAATTTGACCTCTAGAAGTGAAATTTACTTTATAATGGGATATATAAATTGTTAAAAAAAATCTTACGTGATATAAACAAATGGACTTCTGTTTAATAATCAGTAAACATGCATAAATAACTTGCACACTTACCCAAACCCCAGAACACGTCAAACCAGTGTTTATTTGCGAGACATACTGTATAGAAGAATAGTTCTTTTGAACATGGAACTGCATTTTTTTTAAATTATTATGTTTGAAACTTGAAAAGATCTCGCCCGTCTGTAATGGTGGTTTGTGTAATAATTCAACATTATATATTTGCTGCTAACCTACTCTCTCAATTAATGAATTCTAGTTTTATGTAAGTAAAAACATTAGACTTAGTATAGTATACTATATAGTTACTACTTTGATTAATAACTTTAAATAAACTTAAACAACTTAACCTAACTAAAATTCGTATTGGGTTTTGTTTTCAGATAGTGGATGCAATAAATCCGGAATTATCATTTTTGTCATAACAATGAACGTGAAACATAAATTGCTGGAATATAATTTAATTACAACAACAAATTGATGAAAATGAAGTAGCTGCCAGTTTAGACGCTGGGCAAGACATCATTCGAGATCCTATTGACATGGCTTATCACGAATTGAATATTAAACAAGAAGAAATTGATATAAAAGATGAATTTCCTAGTACGTGTGTAGTAAGTGGAACCCGTTTAGAACAGTTAGTTGACAAGGTATGTAAATATGAAGCAGAAGACGAGAGCAATTCTTTGGAACCAATGATGGCTCATACAGAACAGTTACCTTTATATGAATGTAAAACTGCAGGGAAAATTAATTTAGTTAAGCATATGAAAACTCGTAGAGGAGAAAAACTTTATTCTTGTGTGGTATGCAAATATAAAACAGCACGAAAAGGTCATTTAGTAAGCCATATGAAGACGCATACAGGAGAAAAACCTTATTCTTGTTCTGCTTGCGAGTATAAAGCAGTACACAAAAGTAGTTTAGTCAGACATATTAAAATGCATACAGGACAAAAATCTTATTCTTGTGGTATTTGTGAGTATAAAGCAGCACAAAAATCTAATTTAATCAGGCATATGAAGAAGCATACAGGAGAAAAACCGTATTCTTGTTCTGTATGCCAGTTTAAAGGAGCAGATAAATTTCGTTTAATCAGCCATATGAAGACGCATATGGAAGAAAAGCCGTATGCATGTGCTATTTGCAAGTATAAAGCAGTACATAAATGTAATTTAATCAGGCATATGAAGATGCATACAGGAGAAAAGCCTTATTCTTGTTCTGTTTGCGATTATCGAGCAGCACGAAAAGATTTTTTAGTAGACCATATAAAAACGCATACAGGAGAAAAATCTTATTCTTGTGGTATTTGTGAGTATAAAGCAATACATAAAGCTCATTTAGTAAGCCATATCAAGACGCATAGAGGAGAAAAATCTTATTCTTGTTTTGTTTGCGATTATCGAGCAGCACGAAAAGGTTGTTTAGTAAACCATATGAGACTGCATACAGGAGAAAAACCTTATTCTTGTTTTATTTGTGAGTATAAAGCAGCACATAGAAGACATTTAGTAAGCCATATGAAGACTCATACAGGAGAAAAACCTTATTCATGTTCTTTTTGCGAATATAAAGCAGTATACAAAAGTAGTTTAGTAAACCATATTAAAACGCATACAGGAGAAAAATCTTATTCTTGTGGTGTTTGTGAGTATAAAGCAGCACGTAAAGATTATTTAGTAAACCATATTAAGACGCATACAGGAGAAAAACCTTATTCTTGTTCTGTATGCCAGTTTAAAGGAGCAGATAAATTTCGTTTAATCAGCCATATGAAGACGCATATGGAAGAAAAGCCGTATGCATGTGCTATTTGTGAGTATAAAGCAGCACAAAAATGTAATTTAATCAGGCATATGAAGACCCATACAGCAAAACCATCCATTTCTGCGAAGACGGCGATCTGATGGCAATTGTTTTTAAAGATTTGATAATAATTATTTATAGTTTGACCATCAAAATTTGGTTTTTGATTTCGAAGGTTATATGTTAAATTTCTTTATTTTGATGCACTCTTTCTAAAAATTTATATAAAACATTAAACAACCTTACGTTAATTATGAGGTCCCTATAGGTTAAAAAATGCAAAAATTACATCTTAATCACAGTTTCAAATTACACACCAAGATAATCAATTGTGAATAAAATTGAAACGGATAACAGAAATAGATTAATTACAAAAAGGCGTTAGCAGGAGGGTACTGCAATGATTAAAAATGTAGATGTTCTGTCAGTGTCACTTTGTGTATTTTTAAACTAATATGTATATATATATATATATAATCAAAACCTTTCTACCCGTAGGTGTAAGGTGTTCTGTTGCTTATTCTGTTTTATAAATAAATTTCCTCCAATCTCTTTTATTTAGTGCTAATTTCTTGGCTTTTGTCCATGTTTTGTTTCTGTTTTTCAGTATCATTGCCACTTCATCATTCCACGTTTTCTTGGGTCTTCCTCTCTTTTTACTCTTTTGAACCGCTGCTTCCCATATGTTCTTCACTTGTCTATTTTTATCCATCCTGCACATATGTCCGAACCATCTTAACTGTTGTCTCTCGATAATGTCGAATATTGACTCAATTTCTAATTCGTCTCTAACTGTATCGTTTCGGATTCTGTCTCTTCTCGTTATTGCTCTGACTTTTCTCAAGTATTTCGTGTCAATAGCTTGGATTTTACTCTTCATTGTGTTCGTTAATTTCCAACTCTCACTTCCATATGTTAAAATGGGCCTGAATACTGTTTTATATACAATCATTTTAGTTTTTCTGCTGACCTCTTTTTTACCAATGAAGGAGTTACTTAAACTGTGATAAACTCTTGTTGCACTGTTAATTCTTTCGGTCACTTCGTTTTCTATGTTTCCTTCTTTGTTAATGAGCACCCTTAAATACTTAAACACATCTACTTGTTCTATATTTTGCTGATTTATTTTTATGTTTATATTTTTATTTTCTTTACTTATTACCATTATTTTCGTTTTAGTTATATTTATTTTCATTTTTCTTCTTGATAGCTCTTTTGCCCTAGATTTTCCTGTAAGTCTTTTTCCTTGTCCGCACGTATCATAACATCGTCTGCAAGCGCAAACACACTTAAATCTACAGGTTGCAAATTACGGTATCCCACTTGTACTTTTTTTGTTTTATTTCGTGTTGCTGTTATTACATCGTCCATTATTATTGTAAATAGTGTTGGGCTCATCACTCCTCCTTGCCTTAAGCCGTCGTTTATTTCAAATATTTCCGATTCTAAGTTATCTTTCCTTACGCAGTTTTTATTATTTTCGTATAAACTTTTTATTGCTGTTATTAGTTTTGTGTTGACATTCCTATGTTTCAGACTTTTCCAAACTTCTTTTTGTGGTACTCTATCAAAAGCTTTTTCGATGTCTAAAAATGCCATGTATATTTCTGAATTTTTTACATCTGTTTTTTCTATCATCTGTTTTATGCTGCTTGCACACTTCGTCCTTTCCTGAAACCGCTTTGTGCCTCGTCCATTTGTTCTTCTACCTTGTCTCTAAGTCTTTTTTCCAATATACTTTCATATATTTTGGTTACCACACTTAATAATGTTATGCCTCGATAATTTGAACAGTCTCTGCTATCTCCCTTCTTAAATATTAGTATTGTTATACCTATTTTCCAATCTTCTGGTATTCTGCCTTCGTTCCATGCTATATTGAAAATCTTCTGTAGTATTTCCGTTCCTCTTATTCCTAGGTTCTTTATCATTTCTGCTGTTATTTTGTCGTGGCCTGCCGATTTTCCTCTTTTTAAGTGTTTTAGTGCTGTTTCTACTTCAATCTGTATATCATTTTCTTCTTTTTCTTGCGTGTTTTCCGTCCTTTCTTCACATGTTATGTCATTTGTTTCGTTTGTATTGTAAAGTTCCTGAAAGTATTCCTTCCATCGTTCTATAATTTCTTTTTCTTCCGTTAGTATTTTGTTATCTTTAGTTTTCACTTGTTTTATACTGTGTTGTTTAACTATTCTCAAACTCTTCAACACTTTATAAAATAATTTTTGGTTTCCTTTACTGTCATTTTTCGTTTTCTTACCAAATTCTTCCCACGTTTGTTGTTTGGCTTGTAATACCATCTCTTTTACCATTATGCATTGTTGTTTATATGTTGCATAACTATCTTCCGTTTTATTAGCTAGATATCTCTTCCATTTTTCTTTTTTAATTCTTACTTGTTCTTTTATTGTTTCATTCCACCATCTTGTTTGTTTCTTTCTTTTATTCGTTAGTACCACTCCACAAGTTTCCTTTGCCACTTTCAATACTATCTCTTTGAAGATCTTCCACAACTCCTCCAATTCTACTCTGTCCCACCTCTCTGCCTCCTTTCTCATTCCTTTTTCTATTTGTAGTCTGAATTTGTCTTCGTATTCTGTTTTGTAATTTATACGATTTTATTACTTCATTTGTTTTTGCTGTATAATTCATCTCTTCGATATTCTGTTTTTTCTTTGTGTTGATTCGAACTTTTGCTATTACTAAATAGTGATCGCTGTAAATCTCGGGTCCCCTTCTTACTTTTACGTCTTCTATTTCTTTTCTGTGTGTTCTGTTAATGATTACATAGTCTATTATAGATTTCTCTTTTCTTCCTGCCGCTTCTCTTGTGTACTTGTGTATGTTTTTATGCATATAAAAGGTATTCGTTATTATTAGGTTGTTTTGGACACAAAAGTTTATTAGTCTATTTCCGTTATTGTTCCTGTGCATTTCTCCTTGTTCTCCTATTACCTCTATTGCATCGTTGTTTCTTTTTCCTACTCGACAATTAAGGTCTCCCAATAAAATTACTCTGCCGTTTATATTTTCTATTAATTCCGTTTCCCAAAATTATTCTTTTTTATTTGCTTTTTCATCTTCACTTGGCCCATATATTATTATTAGTGTTATTTTGTTTTGATATTCTAGTTGTATTTCTATTTTTAATATCCTTGAAGATATAAATTTCCAATTATTTAGATTTCTTACATATTCTTTTTTAATTATGCAGCCTACTCCTTCTGCTGCTCTTTCTTCTGGTTTTACGCCATTGTATATTAATAGATGGTTTCTCTCCATTGTAATAGCACCTTGTCATTTTTTCTTTGTTTCTGCAATTGCTAAGAAATCTAATTTTGTCTCTTCAAATTCTTGTATAAGTTCTTGTTCCTTTCCATTTATACTTCTTATATTGCAAGTGCCAATTCGTAAATTTATTATCGTTTTTTCGTTATTATGTTTGTTTTCTTTATTTCTTATTTGCGTGTCCTTTTCGTTTGCCATTTTCATCATCTTGTAGTCGCCGGGTTGCATTACATATAGTTTTTTGAACCGTTATAACTGTTATTATTCGATTCTTCTAATGCGCCCGTTTCTATATTCCATTTCTATTCTTTTCCGTCTATTGTTAGTTTCTGATATCCAACTCTAGTAGCCTTTCCCTGTCTTCTCTCCTCTGCCGCTCTAATTCTGATTTGTTTGCCTATTTCTCTTTCTGTTTTTGTCAGATCATTTATAAATATTCGCTCGTCTCTTATATTCTTCAGTTTGCTTTTATTTTGCATGATTTTCATTTTATCTGTAAAGTTCTCTAATTCGGTCAAGCACATTTTCGGCCCTATTTTATATGCACTTTTGATAGGAATATCCAGTTCTAATTTTTGCTTAATAAAGTTACTCATTCCCTCTTTTATGTTGGTTGCATCACTTATATCCATGTTCAAACCTGTTACTACTATGTTATTCCGTTTCTTCTCCTTTTCTATCTTTTCTAATCTTATATTAGTTTTACGCATCTCAATTTTTATCTGCTGGCATTCGTTTTTTATTATGTTGTTTTCTTTCTTTATGTTTTCATTTTCCAATTCTAATTTCTTTATTTTTTCTTGGTATTCTTGCTGCTCTAATCTTATTTGACTTACTTCTATTGTTAAATTTTGTAGCATGCTTAATATTTTGTCTATTTTGTCTCGTTGTTTTGCTGCAGATCTTCACGTCTTTTTGCTCTTAGTAAAAACTTCTGCTTCCTCGTCACCTGTTGATTGTTGCTTTGATCGCCTTCTCTTCCCATCATCCGTTGAACTCATGTTTGTAGTTATTTACACTGTATATGACATGCAAATTAAAATTTATATTGTATCCTGCGTGGTTGTGACAAATTGGTTGTTATTTACTTTCACGTTTAACTTATGAACTCGCGTGCGCGCACTTGATTTTAGATCGCTCTTACCCGTTCCAATTTTTGACTTTCCTTTCAAGGTTGAGAATTTCAAATTAGTTCAGTAACTCCGTCGCCGTCATGCAGTGTGTAACTAATATGTACCTGATAATTAACGTGGGGTTTTTATATCGTGTGTTCCAAAAAAAAAACTCATTTAGATTAGGCCTTGGAAAGAAAGATAGAAAATCTAGTCATGTCTTAACTTAAGTCTGTAGGTGAATGTCAGATTACAATTTGATTATGAACACATTTGTCACTGTGACACGTAAAAGTTTACACTGCATTAAGTTTAATTGTATCAAGCCAAAAGGAGAATAAGATAGCATGTACACAACAACAACGAGTGTAATAATCATAACGGTCAATAAAAATTGCTTTTGTTAAGTGTTTTGTATATTTTTAGGAAAGTAATTCAAAGTCAAGATGTAATTTAGTTCTATCTGACTTGGTAGTTCATTTGCATCAATAGGTATATCTCAAGTTACGGCAAACTTCAATTTGATCATGGCATGCTGCGAATGAGTTTTTTTTTTTTTGAACACAGGATAAATTCCATAATGAGCTGTAGGCATTTTATGAACTGTATTTTTTAAAGTAAAAGTTGGCACTCATTAGCCAATGGGTTTAAAGTGGGTGTAGGCTAACTCATCACTTTAGCAAATTGTGTAGGTATTTATGGCAGGCAAACTCATCACTAGCATTAGGCAACGACTGTGAACATCACCAGAGACAGGCCAACTCATGTAAAGATGCATATAACACTGTCAAAGGCTGCAACTAACCTAAACAAGCTAGAACGACACACATCCTAGAGATGAGAATCAGCAATGCCGGTGTATTTAACATAACCTCTTAACTTAAAAAATTATATAGTATATAAATTGTCTGTAACCGTGCAGTTATTAATGCCTAGTCATTATATAAAGTGAATTATACAAGTTGCTGGTAACATACACATTTCCACAAGAGTGCATTGACATACATATAACCTTATTAAAACACGAGATTTGGTTGGTCAAACAATACAGTATTTATTAGGCTAGAAAAGAACTAAAAATCACACAAAATTGACAAAAGTTAATTTTAAAGAAGTTTTGCATTTTCTTATATGAATCCTGTAGCACTTACTGTTTCTAGTTCGAGTTTGTTCAAGAAATGCAATGTTTGCAAACAGCAACGATTGTTGTGTTGGTTGAAGATGGAAGAAGCTGTATGGGTTTTTTTCTGCATGTGGGGCTTGAGGCTGAACTACTGCTCTTGTCGTGCTCAGTTGGGATTTCCACGGCATTCGTTTGCTGCCCGCTATATGAAAATATAAGTGCTGTTCTACAAATACGTTGACATCTATGGGGTAAGATTTCTGTAAGCCATTATCTTCTGGTTCCTAAATCTTGGATTTTTTTGTAGTTTTATGGATAAGCTGAGGGTTTCTGCTGTTACTCACTAACATGTTTCATCATACAGTGGAAGAAGTTTGAGCAATAGTTATTTGTTTCCGGATGCTGGCATTATATCACAATGCTGTACTCAAGGCTATTCTGCAAGCGGTACGCCGTAGAAGGCCTACATTTTCTACATTCAAAAACCAGCTACGATCCTTTAATTGCTTTATCTTCAACGGTGTTGTTATAGACTATTTACCAATTAATTTGAATATCGTTAAGAGCTTTACTACAGCACTGATACTACCACAGTGAGTGCGGTTATAGATAGACATTACCGCACCCTTTTTTACAAAACAAAGAATACATTGAACTAGAATTTATTGACGAAGATAAAATATTGAACAATACACATTTGCTTATGGCACTTTACGAAACTCATTTGCTTTATTGTACTGAAAATCCTTATATCAAGAATTCTTACTGTCACCAAAAAATGTAAATTACTATTGTTTTAAAATTACTATCATTTATATTATGACCTTTTATAATTCATATCCTTATTTGGGTATTTCGCCACTGCAAGTTAAAAATTAAAAATATGAAACAACTAACGTGTAGAGGGACTTGTTATTTAATATTTTTAATTTGCAGAGTGGAAAAATACCCAAATAAGTATATGAATTATAAATTCACGCCACTAAGAAGTTTCAGAGATTATCTTACGTTTATGTTTTAATAACTTTTAATTATTACAAGTGCAAACTAGATAGCTATTATAATGCTTTTAGTATGAAGGTTTAACATCATGTAATTAAAATGAATAAAAATATTTCATTAAAAATTAATAAAAATTACTTTATGTATTTTAAAAGAAATCAGAATTATTAAATATGTATTTGGAAAATAATAAATTAAATTGCAAATCCAATTGAACAATGTAAGAAAAGAAACAGAAAGGCTCCATAATATGATGTAAAGATTATTTGAATTAAAGTGGAAGAAAATTAATAGTAATGGGTATCCAAATTTGAGGTTGGATTTTAATTCGTTAATAAACCACGTAAATAATTTGAAAATATAAGATATTTTAATGAGAATTTAAGCATATACGTAATGATTAAACATATTAAAGATAATATGAGATGAATGCCCTCCTCGGTTTGTCTGACATGAAACCAATGTTTTTTTCAAATCTTCCAACGACATTTAAACATAAACGAGGGTCTATCTCACCAATTACGCGTGTAATTTTGGCCTTTAGGTTTGTAATTGTCGGTAGACTATTGGCATAGTCTTTGCTTTTCACATAACCCCAGAGGAAAAAATCCAAAGGCGTCAGTTCGCAAGATCTTGATGGCCAATTGATGTCACCATATCGAGAGATAAGTCTACCTCTGAACTTTGATTGCAGTAAAGTTATTGTTTCGCGTGCTGTGTGACATGTGGCACCATCTTGTTGAAACAAGATGTCACGCAAGTCCATAGCGCGAACATTTCGTGCAGTCTCTGTAAAACTTTCCCCATACCTGTAATGAGTTTTTACAATAAATATGCGTTGCTGAACTGTGAACCGCTCCATAACTTAAATAACTTAAATGGCAATGTGTCAAAATGACAACTATAAAATATTAGCGCTGTATGTTTGACTGAAAGCAAATGCCGCAAAATTAAAAATCCAACCTGAAATTTGGACACCCTTTAAATACTTATTTGGGAGAAGTCATTTAATATACCAGATAGTTAAATAAGCGGAATAAAATAATATAGTGTTAAAAAAAATTAAAATAACCATTAAGATATTACTATGGCAAATGTTGGTTTTAGCACGTATAAAATTAATTTTGAAAAACATGTAAACTAATTTGTAGATGGTAAAAATTGTGAAATAAACCCTTTTAAAACAATATTTTCATATCTATTTGGTGTATGGAAAGGTTTACATGAAATAAAATTCAAGAGAAAAGAAAAGAATAAATTTAAAGAACAAAGAGATATGGTGAATTAACGAAGAAGAATGAATCTGGTATGAATTTTATAACTTATACAGATATTAGCTACAAAAGTAATCATTGGAATTGGATACTGTACTTCGTTTATTATTAATCGGTTACATCATGTGATGAATAACTGGCGTTGTATATTCTGGAAGTAGTCCACATCGAGTTCCTGAGAGAGTAAATATCTTGCGAATTGGATAGAAGGTTATCAGTTACTGGTATTGTACTTCATAGAACATCTTGTGGAGTGACATTTTGTTGTTTGGCCCTTGTCGAATCTGCTGTTGCTGAATTGACGACTGGCTGTTGGATGTTGAAGAGAGACATTGCAGTTGCTGCTGGTGGATCTTGTCGAGTATCCAGGTAGAAGTAGTGGGACTCCTGTCGTGCTTTGGTTGGAAGGTTTTGTGCAGTTGATGGTGGCTGATTGCATTTCTTCTGGGTTTGGTAAACAAGTTGGAAAACTGCTGTAAGCGGCCTGAATGCTGTTGGATCTGGAGGGAAGTGGATTGTGTTTCTTGACAGTTACAGGTATTTATACAAAGAACTAAAAGAAAAGCAATAAAATACTGAAGTTAAATAATTAAATTACTTACCGTTTTTATGGCGTTTATTGAATGACATATAGTAACAAATATGTATTTATGATTAATTCACTCATTCATAAATTTAAATGACATTGACAGATATAAGTAGACATTTGATTTTTGAAGTAAGGTTTGAAAAAAACCAAAATAAATCAATTTTCAGATACAATGACAGTCATTGTTAATGCGAGACCCCAACCTGTTTATGAAGAGTACTTGTGTTCTACTGGAGCTAATGATGTTTTGTAATACTGATGATTAATAATTTAACAGAAAGGGCGTAAGAATTACATGAATTCGTTTTAAAAAGAGAACTGTTTTGAAAATAAAACTAAACAAAAAGTAAAGTCAAATGAAATTGTTAGTAGTATAAGAAATATTTTTTTATAAAATAAAACCATTTACATACATAAATACCATTGCAACATACAACACAGGCACCACAACGTGGAGCTCTAATAGCATCAATTGAATATTTGGCTTATCTGTTGTGCGTTCTAGGTTAAGAACGATTACTGACCTAACGTAACTTTACTTAAGTGTTTAGCTTTATTAATTTGACTAACCTGCTATTATTATTTGTGTGTACTATCGAACTATTACTTTTATTCGTAGATTTTAAACAAGCTTTCGATAAGGTAAATAGGAAGAAACTAATAAAAGAACTAGAAAGCACAGAAATACCAACCAAACTAGTTAACCTTATCAGGATGACGTTAGCAAACACCAAAGCAATAGTCAAAATAAAAGAAGGCACAACAGATGAATTCTCAACTAATACTGGAGTACGCCAAGGAGACACATTATCAGCAACGCTTTTTAACTACGCACTGGAAAAAATCATAAAGAAAACCGACAGAGAAGGAACAATAATAAACAAAGAGGTACAAATCATAGCATATGCTGATGATATCCTGATAATTTCAAGAACACACGCAGGATTAGTTAAAACTTTTCAAAAATTAAACCAAGAAGCGAAAGACATAGGTTTGCAAATAAATGAAAACAAAACAAAACTCATGAGACTAAGAAGAAAAGAAAACCAAATGCAAGACATAAAAATAGATGAATATAATTTTGAAGAAGTGAGAACCTTTAAATACCTAGGACTACAAATAAGCAACAAAGATGAAAGCGATCCAAATATAAAGGAGAGACTACTAGCGGGAAATAAAGCGTACTACAGTAACCTGAAAATACTACAAAGCAAAAAACTCAGCAAACAAACTAAATTCAGACTATACAAAACAGTAATGACACCGATAATTAGGTACGCTGCCGAAGTAACCCGATTAACAAAGAAAGAAGAAGAACAACTGCGAATTTTCGAAAGAAAAATATTAAGAAAAATATCCGGCCCCAAGAAATATGACAATGGAGACATGCGACCGAAAATGAACCATGAACTCAGAGAAGAATTTGGAGAAGATATAGTGAAGTATATTAAAGCGCAAAGATTAAAATGGATAGGACACGTATTGAGAAGCGACAGTGGGCAAACGATTAAAAGAATTATGGAATGGGAACCAACCGGAAATAGACCACGAGGAAGACCGAGAGAGAGATGGATACACGAGGTAGAAAGGGATCTAAAAGAAATGGGAGTTGTGAATTGGAAAAGAAAAGCAATGGACAGGAAAAAATGGAAGGATATAGTTAACGAAGTAAAAACACACCCCACACTGTAGAAGATCGGGCTAGAGGACTAATCCACCTCAGAAAAGGATTTAAAGCTCCAGAAGGAGCGGCCAAATTCCGAGAGGAATAGAAAGGCCTATATATATATATATATATCGCTGATTCGAGAAATAGGGAGATATGCAACACTCGTATTAAATTATTTTCACGGAACTCTTTCCATTATCTCGAATGCCCTTCACCCTGCTGCCAATCAACTTACTACCTGCAGTGTGTTGCCATGACATTGTACACTTTTACTCAACTGTGCCGCACTTGCAAATAAATGAATAAGTGGTGCGGGGAAAAATGCAGAATCCGGGGCACATTCTCCGCCTATTGTTAATATTGATTATTATTAACCATGTTTCTCTAGTAACCATAACTAAATTTACAAGGGAAGCAAATAAAAGGAGGGGTATGTGCCCTGGATTCTGCATTTTAGCCGATATATGCACTGTTGGCATTCGACATGTTATAAAATGAAGCCGTAGGCATGTCTCGTGCACTAAACATTCACTTTTAGCACTTATATCATAAATAGCTATTATGGGGAAGTTAAAATAGCTTAAGTTACACTGAATTTTTGCAATTCATATACACAAGTACGATTTGCAGCAGTCATGGTTATATCGTTCATACATTTTAAAAAGTGTTTATAAATATAGAAGAGATATGTGGAACTACAAATATAGTAAATACTCAGACAAAAAGAACACACTGGTGGACTAAGGAGGTCAAAGAAGCTATTAAAAAGAAAAAATTAAGTTGGAAAAAATACTTAAGCACAAAAACGCAAACAAATTATGATCGCTATAAAAGAGAGAGAGGAGAGGTCAAAAGATTAGTGAAAGAAGAAAAACAAAAAGCCTGGGTAAAATTTGGAGAAAAAATGGAGAAGGCATATAACAAAAACCAAAAGCTTTTCTTCGGGGCAATAAAAAATGCAAGGAAAAGCACAGGAGACACACTCATGAATATCAAAGACGAAAAAGATGAAAAATCACAGAGGAGCAAAAAATAATGGAGAGATGGAGACGATATTTTAGGGATTTATTAGAGGGTGCAGATAACATTAACACGGAAGAAAACATGCGGGAAAGCAATAACCCTACAGAAATAGTAAGGCAAACATCAGAACAAGACATAACTAAAGAAGAAATTGAAGAGGCAATAAAAAAAATGAAAATAGGCAAAGCGCCAGGATATGATGAACTAACTGGAGACATGATAAAGGCAGGAGAAGCGCAAATACTTGAAATATTATAAACCCTAATGAACAAGGTAATAAACATTGGGGAAGCTCCAGAAGACTGGAAAATCGGGATAATAACCCCAATATACAAGAAAGGGGACAGGAAGAACTGCAATAACTATAGGGGTATTACGCTACTAAGTACAGTAGGCAAACTATACGCAAGGATTTTAGAGAAAAGATTAAGAGAAACTTTAGAAGAAACTATCGAAGACACGCAGCAGGGATTTAGGAAGAACAGAGGTACAATGGATGCAATATTTATAATCCGACAAATAATAGAAAAAGCCCTCAGAGAAGACGGAGAGGTACACCTTTGTTTCATCGACTTTGAGAAAGCCTTCGATAAAGTTAACAGAGAAGACATTTGGAGAATATTAGAAAAACGAGGAGTAGAAGAAAAACTGATTAATGGAGTCAAGGCATTATACTCACGGACCAAAAACTTCGTAAGGGTCAGGCAGGAAAGGTCACAAATGTTTGAAACTACTAAAGGTGTAAGACAAGGTTGCATACTAAGCCCTCTGCTATTTACCTTAGTGTTAGATGAAGGGGTTAAACAAGCGAAAAGCGAGGTAATACCTTACCCAGTGGGCTACTGGAAAATGGAGAATATACAAATCTCAGAACTCTTATACGCAGATGATATGGTAGTAGTAGCAAAAGACGAAAAAACGCTCAACAAGAACTTAGAAAGATATAAAAACAACTTAGAAACTTTCAATATGACAATAAATAAACAAAAAACGAAAACGATGATAGCCAGTAGGAAAGACAAAAAGCATGAAATAAAGATAGGAGAAATACAATTAGAACAGGTACCAAGCTTCAAATACCTTGGCTCGACAATAACGCAGGACGGGAGACTAGATGAAGAAGTAAACGAGAGAACAGCATCAGCAGGAAGGCTATTTAATGCGATAAAGAGCAAATTCTTGGCGAAAAAAGAAATCCCAAAATCGGCTAAAACAGAAGTGTTTAAAAAAATAGCAACACCGATCCTTACCTACGGTTCCGAAACATGGACGCTTACACAAAGCCAGAAAAGCAGAATCCAAAGTGCGGAAATGAGGTTTCTCAGAAAAATCGAGGGAAAAACAAAGATAGACAAAATTAAGAACTCAACCTTCAGGAAAAACTTAAAAACAAAGCCTGTACTACAATCAATTGAAGAAGGAAACCTAAGATGGTATGGACATGTCATAAGAAGAAAAGACGATAAAATAGTCAAACGAGTAGCAGAAGCCAAACCCATGAGAAAGAAAATGAGGGGAAGACCCAGAAGAACATGGTTAGAAGTAATAAGGGAAGCAGCAGAAAGGAGAGACGTACAGTGGAACGAAATGAAGCAAAGGGCGCAAGACTGGAAAGCCTGGAAAGAAATTTGGAAACGAGAACCTAGTCAATAACTCAACGCCACCCACGTCTTACACCCGAAAGGGTAGAAAGACATTAGGATTAAGTTTATAAATATAGTAAATAAGCAACTGCTATAACGCACTTAGAAACAGAATTCAGTCTTGTTCCATGTATTTCAATAATCTCGGACCAAACCAACGTGAGCGACCTTAACAAACCGGCTCGTTTTTGCGATACACTTTCCTCTGTAAGCTTGCATATCTTCCCTATTTCTTCAATCAATGATTTTATTATGGCTACTATTTATGGTAGATATCCCAATACCAAATGCTGCGCATGTATGAGGTGCATTTGAATAAAAGTTAACGTTGTGTTATAGCACTCTGTGCTGCAAGATAACTGTGTTTTGTAAATTAGCCTTTCAAGGCTGCCTTTGGCGTTTAATTAATGTAGAGTACACTTAGGTACAATATTTCACATTCGTGTTCCAGCATTCAGTGCTGCAAGGCAGCTTGGTTTTGTCAATTGACCCTTTTTAAGTTTGCGCTTGACGCTTAAATAACTTACGATACACTCTGGCACAATCGTAGCAATTGCTATTCTTAAATGTTTCACTGTAGGTCAGGGCGTTCTGCTGACTCGAACTCAAGTTCAGGTTTTACACTCGCGCGTCATGCCTGTTGAGGCCTAAGTCGACGTTTTACCTCATTCGGCCTGGATTTGTTGTTCAGCTTAGCTATGCGCCGAAACCTTTAGTTAAAGCGCTTCCCAGCTGGGCGTACCTTATAAGCCATTCTGACGAGCCGGCATACGTGCCGAATATACCTGTATTTTTGTATGGTGTTTGGTAGGTCACTTGGAGTGGCCAATAGATCTATTAACCGTACAGTCTTTTTCTTTACCTTTTTGTGTCTTGTGCATGTTTGTTTTCAGGGTGACTGTGTCATTGTGTTACGACCATTGTAAGGTGAGGCCCGGACGTGGCGGATGAGCATTCCTGGCTGGTGGTTATTTCTGTCACTGCACCGTGGCTTCCCGAAATAGTTATTTGAGTACTTCTCGTCCCGTTTAACTCTCAAGGTCGGGTTGAACGTGGGTTACCTGGCTTGGATCTTGTGGCGCCCATTTCTTTAGCAATACCCTATATATACCTCGACACGCTTGCCCTGTGGTATACCGTTTAGAACCACGCCCATCTCCCTGAGCGCATTTGAGCCGAGGCCTTTAGCCTGTTTTTGACGATTATCAGGGTGAGCGTGCCCATTTTCCCGGATTTGTTTAGCATTCGATACTCGCCCATCCGTGAGTGTCGTAAGGTTAATTTAATACTGTGCACTCTAAACAAAATTAAACTGGGAATTTACTATTTTATATGCAAGTCAAATGTGGACAATGCAAAGGAAACACGTTAGTGAGGTATTTCAGAAAAATAGTGGGAATGACAAAGTGGGCAGAATAACTAACGACAGGATATCAGAGACAAGATAAGAACCAGTAATAAAGGTAGAAAGAAGGCAATTTGATAACTGATAAGAAAGGGCTGTCAAAGAGCGACAAAAGAAATATTCAAGTTAGGGCGATTTGGAAAACATTTAAAACTTTACTCTTCAAGTAACTCATCTACTAATTTATTGTTCCTTCCTAGAAATACTTCTGAAGCATATGTGGTGTCCGTTGCATACTAAATGCAGTATACAAGCGACCCACTGTACGGAGCATGCTACAGGAAATAAGATAATTCAACATATTTTTTTTGAAATGTAATAAATATGTCGTCATAACATGTTCGTCACATGCAGTAAAACCTATGATAATAGACCTTTACCTACAATTAACGAATCTTACGACTACAAACATTTATGATAAAAAAAAAATGGCATGCAACTTTTATATTAATTCTGTATTTTCCAAAATTAATTTACTAGATAAAATATCTACAACAGTAGAAAAGAAAAATTCACATGGTATAATTAACAAAGAATGAGAGAAAATAGGATATATTTACGTAATAGTAACACTTACACTTTTAACGATTTACTTAAAAATAAGTAACATTAAATATTTAACACAAACAGTTTTTAGATACAAACTAGCGTACGTTTATCAATACCAAAAAAATTGGCTAATTTAAGACTCTGCTTTCACTTATATCTTAAAATCAAGCAATAGTACTTATAAAATTAGATCTAATAAATATTTGTCACTTATAAATAATATGGATTTCCTGTCTGGTTCTTCATATGTGTGACTAAGATACATTTTTGTGGTGTCTCTCTCTGGCATGTATCTTTATATGTCTAACTAAAGAACTTCTTAAGGTAGATTTATACTCACAAATAGAACAAGCAAAAGGTTTTTCTCCTGTATGGTTCTTCATATGTGCAACTAAGGAATCTTTTCGCCTTGCCTGATACTTGCAAACAGTACATCCGTAAGGTTTTTCTCCCGTATGTGTCCTGATATGTTCAACTAACGTGACTTTGTTCCTTGCACTATATTCACACATAGAACAAGAATAAGGTTTTTCTCCAGTATGCGATTTAATATGTGCAACTAATTTTATTTTGTTCCTTGCTCTATATTCACAGACAGAACAAGAATAAGTTTCTTCCGTTGTATGACTCTTTATATGATGAATTATACTGTTTTTGTAAGATGATTTATAATCACAAATCGAACAATTATACGGTTTCTCTCCTGTATGTTTCGTCACATGTGCAACCAAGGCAATCTTTCGTGTTGTCTTATACTCACAAACAGAACACCGATAAGGTTCTTCTCCTGTATGTGTTTTCATATGTTTAACTAATACATATTTGTGCCTTGCTCTATAATCACAAACAGAACAAGAGAAGGGTTTTTCTCCTGTATGTTTCTTCATGTGTCCAACTAAGATATTCTTTCGGGTTGTCTTATACTCACAAACAGAGCATTCGTAAGGCTTTTCTCCTGTATGTGTCCTCACATGTTCAACTAATTTATATTTGTGTCTTGCTCTAAATTCACAAACAGAACAAGAATAAGGTTTTTCTGTTGTATGTGTCTTGATATGATTAATTAGATTGCTTCTACAAGATGATTTATATTCACACATTGAACAAGAATACGGTTTTTCTCCTGTGTGCATTCTCATATGTTTAACTAATGAATGGTTTCTGGTTGTTCTAAAATCACAAACAGAACAAGAATAAGGTCTTTCTCCTGTATGTGTTCTCATATGTTCAACTAATGTGCCTTTGTTTCTTGCTCTATATTCACAAACAGAACATGAATAATATTTTTCTTCCCTATGCTTCTTCAAATGCCCAACCAATATATTTTTTCCGGTTGCTGTATTCTCACAAGCAGAGCATACATACGGTTTTCGTGCAATATGAGTCTTCTTGTCGGTTTGATTTTCACAGATTTTGCAGTATATAAGCGATTTCTCTTGAACGTTTTTATTTCCTGGACATGTAACGTTTTTATTTCCTGGACATGTAACATGCAGTTCATCTTTTATGTCCAATTCCTCCTGTTTAATAGTCATTATCTGATGAGTTGTGCCATCGACAGTTCCTTCGGCGATCTTTTGCTGTGCAGACAAGTTTTCAACTGCTTCATTTTCATCGAACCTGCTGGTTGTTGAACTCCACCTATTACCTTCAACCAATTCATGCTTAACGTCCATTGTTGCAATAAATACGAAGAGTTCCAGTTTATCAAATAAGTTAACTATAAAAAGCAAATTAAAATTAGTTTAGGTTAAGTTGGTTTTTTCATTTGAAATTATACAAACATGTCTGATAATTATATCTGCTTACCTGAATTATAACTTGGCCAGTTATATAGTGGGTTTAACCTCTTCAGAGATTAATTCCTTTAATAACTATACTAAATTTCAAATAAGAATGCAGTAGGTGGCGCTGTAAACGCAAACTCAGTTTTACACTAGGAAAGTGTAGGTTTGTTTGACTGTTCGTGTTTGACAACAATTTTGTCTTATATGATTCAAATAAAAGTATGCCAGCCTTTTATCCACTATTTGTCGATTTTCCTTTTATACTTTTAGGATTCATACCTAAGATAATCTCTGAAACTTCTTTGTGGCGTGAATTCATAATTCATATTCTTATATGGGTATTTCGCCACTCTGCAAATTAAAATATTAAATAACGAAAATATTAACAACGAACGTTTCGAGGGACAATCTGCCCTCGTTATCAACGAATAACAATTAAAACTAACAAGAACTTATCTTTTTTTCACTGGAAGGAAAAACGACCAACCTCCAATGAATTTTCTGACATTGACGTTTGTTGATATCTGTACCTACTTGATCTCATCTGATCTTGTTAGTTTTAATTGTTATTCGTTGATAACGAGGGCAGATTGTCCTTCGAAACGTTCGTTGTTAATATTTTCGTTATTTAATATTTTAATAATATGAGATCAAGTAGGTACAGATATCAACAAACGTCAATGTCAGAAAATTCATTGGAGGTTGGTCGTTTTTCCTTCCAGTGAAAAAAAGACAAGTTCTTGTTAGTTTTAATTGTTATTCGTTGATAACGAGGGCAGATTGTCCCTCGAAACGTTCGTTGTTAATATTTTCGTTATTTAATATTTTAATTTGCAGAGTGGCGAATATAAGAATATGAATTATTCATACCTAATGTCAAATTGACATATTTGAAAAATAATATTTGATGGTTGTAATGCTGACTGTGTTTCGACCAATCATGGCCATAGTTATGATCACTACTTAGTTCCAAGTACTGCTTGCTTATTTGAAATTTAGAATTAAAAACAATTTATTTTTCTAAACTTTATTAATTAATAGCACTTACAGTAAAAAAATTAAAAATTGATAAATAATTCGGAATTTACCTTATACATTAAAAAATATCTTTAGCTTTTTCTACGTTTCGGTGTTGAGGATTCTTCTTACCTTGCAGGAAACGGTTACCGAGTGGAAACCTAGGGGCGTGGACAATACTATAATATCAGTATACCTTGGACTGAGACATCTTAGGTAGGTATTGCTATGGTTTGATATACACCACTGATTAAACTGATTAAAATAATTGCTGGATTCTAATTTTATTTACCCGACTCAAAATAAATAGTATTATGTCCTTTTTTGTATTTTACTTATCTGCAATTTTATTCTCATAACGCTAGCTCGGTAGAACAATCAACTCTATTCAAAGGGTGAATTCCAAATAATTTATAACCTTTTTACTTAAACTGGTACGCCACTGTGCGCCCGAATTATTTTCATATACGCAGTCGCTAATGTATGCGCTGCTGTCAAAATTACACAAAATGGTTCGTATCTGCAGTAAGCGTTGTTGACTTTAAAAATCAAATTTATGAACATTCGAAGAGATATTAATTTAAATCGTAGTGCTTTGGCGGTTATTATTCTCATTTTTTTCAGGAATTAATTTGTCTTATGACGTCAGAAGGGACGCCGATTGAATTTCTGCAATTGTTTAATCTCCACCTAACCTCACAACTGGACTCTGGTTAATAATTTGAAAAGTACTTTTGCTGGAGGCTTGAATCTTGTTCCGTACGGTATTGTCTCGTATGCACACAAATTTCTGGATGCTCACACAAGTATTTTTAGGTTTACACAGTACCTTAAGATCTGATGTGATCGCTTCTATAATCGAAAGGGGGCCCCAACTCGTATCTTCGTCTGGAACGGTTTCCCCCGGTGACTGTGCTGCTGGTCGGTGTCCTGCACTTCTGCTTGATGCGTCGCAGTAGAATGCCCTGGCCCTGGTCCCTCTTTTCGGCTGGAATCTTTCTTCGTAATCTTGATGTGGGTGGCGAACGTTTCCTCGGAGATGCTCTCTGTGAAATAATAGTCCATGGAAATCGTACTAAAAAAGGGGTGTTGCCTTGCATCAAATGAGGTAGTTCTGATTTTTTGATATGTTGTATCGGATGAAGTGGTAATGACAAATCCGAGTTTTCGACCTCGGAAGCCCTCCGGATCATTGTTAAATACTTGAAAAACCGCTAAATTTTAGGACTTTTTTCAGTTTTTGTTAATTTTGACCACCAAGGACTAATTTTCCAGCAAAAGTCATTATATACAATTTTAAAGCAAATAAAATTTGCAACAAAGTGAAAGCAATTCGGTCTCGGTAAATCAAACAGTTGTTAAGATACAGCTGTTCAAAGTTTCCAAAAATAGGAAATTTTAGAGGTTTTTTTAGTTTTCGTCAATTTTAACCACTAAGGAACTATTTTACGAAAAAAGTTATTGTATACGTTATTAAAGTAGACTAAATTTGCACCAAAGGAAGACAAATTTGGTCTATGTAGACCTAATAGCACCTGAGATACAGCTGTTCAAAGTTGATGCGATAATTATTATATTTAATTAAAATTAAAACCACAGGAATAAAAAAGATGATATTCGCAACCCACAATACATGGAAACAGTTGACTGACGTATTCAAAGATGTAAACTGTTAATACGAATGTATTGCGCAGGTCTGCTTCGAGTAGTGGGTCAACCTGTAGACACAAGTGTAACTAACTTCCTCTATTCGTCAGTCGTTCACATCTATTCGGCCGAGTTAGATATGTTCTAAAAGTTACGTGACGCGTTCAGTTCGAAAGTGAATTAATAATAATATGATGGAGAGTGCACGGGCCTCCTTGGATTCCCGTTGCTTTATATGCAATGATAGTTTGAGTGAAGGTGAAGTGATTTTGGTGAAACATAGAGGAGTGGAAACCCTGTTTACATGCAGTGTTAAATTAAAAAACCGGGAATACGAACGTTTACTGAAGGAAGTGCGCGAGATTTCGGTACATCGTCCGTGTCAAAAAAGATACATCAATCCAAAATTGATAAAAGCAGCTGTGCAACGTGGGGAAAAGGAAGTGAGATCAGCGAGACCTACAAGAAGCTCTTCTGAGCAGTTCAACTTCAGAGAGAACTGCTTTTTATGTGGAGAGCAAATAACTGTTGAATTCATTGAAGCTCAGAAAAAAAACAAGCCTGAAAAAAGAAATAATGTGATTGCCGTGGAGAACTTGCAGCTGGTTTCAACCTTATTGAAAGCAGCTGAGAAAAGAGGCGATGAATGGGCACTGAAAATAATAGAACGCATCTCAGAAGATACCGATTTGCCTGCACTAGATGCAAGATATCATCGGTTTTGTCAGAGGAAGCTGTACAGACCTGTTAGAAAAGGACTACAGAGGGGAGAACATACTCGTGGCACTGTTGATGAAGCCATGGATAAAATTTTCGACTTCCTAGAAGAAAACTCGGAAGAGTGCCAGTTTTCCCTGACAGAGTTGACTGAGCTGTTAGGTGAGAACCCACCTGATGTGCGAACCATTAAAGGTCGCTTAATTAAAAAGTACGGAGATGACGTAGTACTAGTTACCACATCAAACAAAACAACAATTGTTTGCTTCAAAAATACTGGATACAAAATTTTATCAGATGCCTGGTATGCTGAACAGAAATCAGATCCCCAAGAAGAGCGACTCCGAGTGGTTAAAGCAGCAGCTGATATTATCCGGGAGGATATTCGCTCTCAAGTGTACAACACAAAAGAATACCCGCCCTCACATGATTTTTTGCAGGATGTGGATTCTGTAATACCACAGTCGCTGAAAATGTTTATGGAGACCGTGATTGTAAAAAATAAACGAGGTTGTCTGGATAACTGGCGTAAAAAATGTGTTGCTCTGTCACACTCAATAGTGTCAGCTGTCAGACCTTCCTCATTCATATCTTCATTGCTTCATGGCATAGGTGTTTATTTGTATCACAAGTTTGCGTCCAGTCACCTTGTTGACTTTTTGTCAACCATGGGGTTTTGTGCGAGTTACAAAAACATTGTAAAACTAGAAACCTCTGCCATCCTAAGACCAGACCAAATGCAATTGGAGCAGAGAAGTTTTGTGCAATTCACCTTTGACAACGCAGATTTCAATGTCAACACATTGGATGGATTAGACACCTTCCACGCTTTAGGAGGTATAATGATGGTGACTCCCAGTGAATCAATTATCCCAGAACAAAGTTTTGTCCGTGTGGAAAGATGCGGTGCTTCCCAGCTTATGCAACAGAGACCGTCTGTGCAGTTGCAAATCTACCAACCGAAAAAAACCAAGGTTTGGCTGCCGTCACTATTGAGGATGTGGACAGTATTCAACAAATACCTGAAGACATTGTGCCATCTTCTTCGGATATTGCCTGGCTGTTTGGCAAGAGTACGAAAAAGTGGAGTATACCTGGATGGAATGGTTATATGGAACAGGCTACAAATCACCTGCCTTTCGAAATGACAAAAGTTGTCTGTCTACCTTTCATAAATCATCCTCCGTCACAGTATGACACCTTATTAACCGCTCTTCGGGTGGCCAATGAGAAATGTGGTGTATATGGCCAAAAAACATGCTTCGTGACCTTTGATCAACCACTATACAAAAAAGCTAAAGAAATAATAGCAAACTGCGATGACTCCGAGTTGAATAATGTTGTTGTGAGGTTAGGTGGTTTTCACGTACTTATGTCATTTATGGGAACAATAGGCAAGATAATGGAAGGTTCTGGATTAAAGGAAGTCTTTTCAACAATTTTTGCGCCAAACAGTATTGAGAAGATAATGTCTGGACACTCTTATGCGCGTGCTGTGAGGGCTCACACTCTAACCCAGTTGGCATTAGCAACAGAGGTTGTTAAAACTGTACATCTGACTGATGAAGATGAAGGTGTGCTCGATGACGTGTTCTCCAGCTTTGACCACTCCACCATCTTAACATTACTCGAAAATAAACAATTCCAACTTATTCAAACCAAGTTTACTAATGCGCTTGATAATCTTGAACTTAACGGACCCACAGCTAAGCTCTGGGTTCAATATATCCGAATGGTAACTTTAGTGAAACAATTCATTGAAGCAGAGCGAATGGGAAACTGGGATCTGCATCTCAAGACTATCCACAAAATGCTGCCATTTTTTCATGCAGCTGGCCACTTATTTTATGCCAAGTGTGCCCACATGTATCTTCAAGATATGTTGACACTGGAAGAAAGAATGGATCTTTTCGAATTCCAACAGTATACAAAAAGTGGGTACTTTACAATTCGACGCACCAAAAAATTCTGGTGTGGTGTATGGTCAGACATGACGATTGAACAGGTTCTTATGAGATCTATGAAAACCTACGGAGGTCTGACCCGGGGTCGCGGAATGACAGACAGTGTGCTAACCCGATGGACATTAGGAATGGTCTACCTCCAAAACGTATGTACAGATGTGGAAAGCTACTGCGACATTATGAGTGGTACGTCTGAACAGCATATTGATATACGACCATCCAGAATGACCAGAGACGAACAAGATGCAGAAAAACTGCTTGACTTCTTTCACATTCACCCTCCATTTCCCAAGAGTGATTCCATAATTTCATTAAGTAGTGGGCTCGTCGGAAGTAAAGAGGTTAACTGCCACAATGCTGTAAACATTGGAAAGGAGATGATGTCAAAAGTTATTGGTGAAAATTTTGAAAATGTAAAGTTTACTAGAAGAAATACAGTGAACACGCTTGCCTCTGCTGTCTGCTCTGTTTCAATTAGAGAGAGAAGGGTGACCGTTAACCCTCTCACTTTGTTCCACAGATTATGCATTTTGAAAAAGACTGACGAAGAATTGAAGGACTTTTTTACACATGAATTGTCACCATTTCCCATGGCACTTTTTACTGAAGATAGAATCAGAAAGGGTACGAAGTCATCATTTTACACAGCCTTCAATCCTGTGAGTCTGGATGAAAACCAGCAGAGGAAGGATACGTACGTAGTTGTAGACGGTGGACATCTACTCCACAAAGTTGTGTGGCCTCGGAGTGTGTCTCTTGGGGAAATTGCCGCCAGGTATGTCAAATACTTGCAAAATCGCTACGGTTCAAATAAAACAGTAGTTTTCGATGGGTACCCATCTGACGCATCAGATAAAAACACCAAGAGCTTTGAACGTCTTCGTAGAGCTAGAGCAACGTCCTCTCCTGAGGTTATCTTCGACGAAACAACCATTGCTCCAGTTGCTCAGGACAAGTTCCTATTAAATGACAGGAACAAGCTTAGACTTATCGACATGCTGAAGGTGCACCTAAAGAGGAACAAAATTCTAACACTACAGGCAGAGGAAGATGCTGACCGGTTAATAGTAACCACAGCCATTTGCATGTCCGCTGCCTACGACGTCGTCAAGATCGCCGGCGAGGACATAGATTTGTTGGTCATGCTTTGTGGTTTACCACGAGATGTAGGAGACCACACCCTTTTAACAGACAGACCAAAAAACAACATTATATTTGAAAAATGTGGGAGAGGAAAAAACCCAAATATCACCTATTCGACGAATTCCTTTACGCACCAAGCACAACCCGAAATGGCACTGTTCCTTCATGCATTCAGTGGTTGTGATACAACATCAGCCCTTTTTGGTCAAGGAAAAATGAAATTTTTATCGACGCTGAAAAAACAGCAACGCATTGAACAAAACGCTGCAGTTTTCCTTAGCCCCAATGCCACACCTGCGCAGGTCGCCGAAGCAGGAGAGAGATTTCTCGTTTCACTGTATGGAGGCAACATTGAATCCCAAAATCTCGACGACCTTCGCTTCCAGCGGTTCACAAGGGCAGCAGCTAAGTCTAACATGAACCTCGCCAGGTTGCCTCCAACCAGGGATGCTGCAAGATTTCACTCTCTGCGAACCTACCACCAGGTAAAAAGATTTTTTTGCCAGTATTGATTTTCTGGAGTTATGGTTCCTAATTTTGTTGTTGGTTTCTTTTCAGGTACAGAAGTGGCTGGGAGGTGAGAAGAATCCCCTCGATTGGGGCTGGATGCGGAGTACACAAGGCATCATTCCTCAACTGATGACGAAACCACCAGCTCCTCAAGCCCTGCTAAACATGATTTCCTGCAACTGCAAAAAAGGTTGTACCAACAATTGCGGTTGTAGGAAAGCAGGACTCAAATGCTCGGCTGTTTGCAACCACTGTAGCGGTCAATCTTGTGAGAACATACCAGACCTGATGTGTGACGACACTGATGATGAACCACTTATCGATGATCCAACATCAGATGACGATTTCGACCTGCCTGAGCCGGTCGATGAAGAAATGCTACCGATGCAAGCTGCCCCCAAAAGAAGTGCTGTGGATTTAGAAGACCAGCCTGGTCCATCAAAGATGTACAGAAGTACGACTAATAACAGTTTCCCACACAGTACTGATTATATACAATGAGGTGTTTCATATTACAACAAAAAATTTAAATACTAATTTTATATTTGCTACAACGGTTTTTTAAATAAATTATAATGCTTATTTCGTTAACGACCGTACTTCATATTGTTTAATATTTGCTTACTAACCTCATCAACTTTGGACAGCTGTATCTCAGGAACTATTAGGTCTAAATAAACCAAATTAGTCTCGTTTTGTTGAACGTTTAGTCCTTCTTAATAATATATATATAATAACTTTTGCCGTTAAATGGGTCCTTAGTGGTCAATATTGACAAAAACTGAAAAAAAAAATAACTAAAATTTCCTTTTTTGGAAATTTTGCAAAACTTTGAATTGCTGTATCTTAGAAACTATTTGACCTACCAAGACGAAATTCATCTCATGTTGTTGCAAATTTAATCTACTTTAGAAGTGCAAATAATGACTTTTGCTGTAACACAGGTCCTTAGTAGTCAAAATTGACAAAAACTGAAAAAAGTCCAAAAATTTTGTGGTTTTTCAAGTATTTAGCAATGATCCGGAGGGCTTCCAAGGTCGAAAACTTGGATTTGTTATTACAACTTCATCACATACAACATATAAAAAAATCAGAACTACCTCATTTGATGCAAGGTAAAATGTATCAATTCCATGGACTATAATTTATGTTTGCGGAAATCGCCACAAACGTTCTCATATGAACTATACCACTTACTTAACACAGTGAAACACTTTTTAGCTCAAAATATTTAATGTTATTATATAAAAACTTTATTCAAATGGAGCACAAAACTTCATATCAATCTTATAATTTATTCAATTGTTATCTGATGAAGTCCGCTATAAACAAATGCTAATCTAATACTATACAAACGGAAATCAGTCATGTTCAAATCAAATAAATTTTGAAATTAATTTACTTACAATTTATTGAATTTAAATGTCTCTTTGCGCTACTACACGTTTTATTATTTGCTTTGCTCTGTTCACTGGCGTAATTGCACTGATCCTTTTAAAGAGTTCACTTCCTTCATAAATGCTTTCGATGTCTCGCTTGATAATGTCTTGTCTACTTCTCACAATTGCTATTTTCTGTCTTTATGTCTGCCTACGTAATTGCTCGTTGCAACATTATTATTTTTCTGGCTTCTTATACCTTTTTAGATTGTTCACAATTTGACCTACTTAGCTATATTGAAATCTACGCTTCATTGACCTGCACATAGCAAACCTTTTTGTGATTATTTATTTCTTTTGGTTTGGCTGTGCATTCTGCCCAAACCTAATATTTAATAAATTTGAACTTCGACTTCAACCCTGTGAAAAACAAGCTTTGCCCTTTGCGTTCCTTTCTCAATTCATTTATTAATACTGGCATCTCTTTTCCAATGCATTCACTGAATGAAATTTAAGCTTAGTATTGCAGCTACATAAAACACCCCAACTCTGTGCTTATTGACTTGTTTTCTAAACTGTACTGCAAGCAGAGTAGAGCCTCAGGCATAAGACTATTACAGTATATTGTTTTGTAGGCCGGAAAGCACTTCTTTACAAGGCTTCTCCGGAAATTGTTACTTCATAGGATCGGTCTCAAAAATTGATGTTTTGATTGGTTTGAAATATTTGTTAACTGTGGTTACTAAATAAATCAACTGCGGATATCTTTAAATTTTTACGAAGTTACAGGAGTTACGTGGGACAGATAAGGCACGCTATTGATGTTTGTTTAACGTCGATACAAGTTTTTAAAAATGTACTTTATTGAAAAACTTAAATTACCGAAGGAGTCGTAACAATACAAGTTTTAATTATGACATGCAGCTACGAACTAAACTAAATACAGAAGTTGGCTTGCAGGTAATTTCTGCATAGGAAATACATCAGCACATGATAAGATAATACAATGCGGCTCCGGCAAGGAGATAAACTTTATCTACTAGGAGTCGGCATTCAATACTGCATAACTCTTCCGAGCAAAGAATCTTAAATATAGGGAAACTATATTTAAGTATTTAAGTTTTGCATTGTAGCAAAGATGAACTAATTACTTTATTTTCTAAACTTGAGTTTTCATTTTGTTTTTCAAAATAGGTTCTTAGTTTCGTTTTCAAAGAGTCACGTTTACAATATACATATACTATGCTACTTATAATACTAATACAGATTAAACATATTATAATAAATGAGCCTAAATGTAAGCTCGGCATAATTGCGGTGTCACTTTGGAGTAGTTTTTCTTTTTGTTGAGTGAGTCTTAGTTGACTTTTGACTAATTCTTGCGTATTAATAGGTGTCAAATCAATTTTTGAAATATTGACTACTTGAGAATCAAAGATCTGTAATTTACTGATACTTGGTAAATTTAAATCTATTTTTTTAGTTGAAGAGGACTTCATAGCGAACAGTAATTCGTCATGGTTTATTAGAACGGAGCAATCAGGCGTTAAATGTATTAATCTTGTTCCTATAATTTCCATTTTCTTTATTATCTGATTACATTGTGTATCTAGAACAATTTTAGTTGGTGAACTAATTAGCCACGTTGTATCGATTTTCAGAGTTTTTACTGAGGTCAACTCCAAGGTATATGGTTGACATGTTTGATTGTCAAGAAAAGACAGAAGTTGCGTTTCGCATAGCTTGGAATTCGGAATGCTGAAATGATTATCGTGAGCACAAAAATAATAATTTAGTGACGTCTGTTGACAATGATTGATTTCAACAGGAATGCTGAAATTTGTGTTATACAGTAATGTGTTATAAGAAGGTATAATCATACGAAATTTATTATTTTCAATTTGAACAGGAAAGGGAATTAGCTTTATTAGTTGGTATTCGAAGAAGAATTTAACCAATGGGATTTCGAAAATGAATACAAAAATGTTATTTTTTTGATAAACTTTTGTAGTTATAATGGATTCGTATAAGTGGATGTTTTCATGAGTTCCTTGATATGGAAGGGCTAAGCTCTTTATCTTATGGTCTTGAAGCTGATTTAAATGTTTAGTTATGTTGTTAAGTGATTGGATAAGTTCGTTATTATCTATAACGGAAATGTGCAATTGTTGCCTTTGAGCAAAAGTTAGAGCTGTTTCTAGCTCTATCCAAAAATTAATAAACAATTGAAGCGATTGTATGGATAGATTGATTATCGAATAAGTTGACGTTTCAGCTATTACTTGTTCTATTTTCACATTGTTGAGAAGGATTTTATTTAGATTATCATTTAATAATTTTTGATTTTCAGAGAGGGTCTTTATTGATGATAAAGTGCTGTTTAAAATCTGTGCTTGTTCTAATAATGATTTTTTTTGGATTTCAGAATCGTGTGTTAATTTAGATATCATTTTTTCATAATGTTGTCCGTCTTCTGCGTTTAAATTGCCTGTGACAAATTTTATCGCGGTACCTAGTCCATCTATTAATCCTCGTTTTTGCCTAGTTTGAGTTTCAGGAAATAATTGGTCTAATAAATTGATCAGCTTTATTTAAATATTGTTTAAGAATTAACAACTGATTATTATGGTTAATTAAGATGTCCTTTAATTCTACAAAGCGTCTGTGTCCTAAGGGGTAATTTCTGTGTTCTAGAAGGGAAATTGATTTTAAGAGATTTTCTATAAGAATTTGGTAGTCATTTAACATGGGTGTATAGTTAAGAATTTTAATCAAAGTCCATTCAGATTCTTTGAGTAGTGCTTTACCTTTTTGTAAGGGGTATAATCCAGGGTGGTCAGTTAAAGTCTTCATTGTTATGTCGCTTGCGCACTCGTTCCAGGTGAGGAAGAGGAGGATGACCGAAATTGTCCTGGAAATGGCATCAATTCATTTGCATGTCTTTTAAGGATGGCATTTGTGGGAATATTTCTTAGGTCATAAGTGTCATATTCGTAAACTTTGTCAATTATATAGGGTCCTGTAAATTTGGGTTCTTTTTTATTTCTGTTGTTAGTTTTAATGTATACTTGGTCTCCTAATTTAAATTTTTTTGTTTTTCGGGGTTGATTAATTTTTTCTTTACGTTTTTCTTTGGTGACTATTTGTTTATTCTGTATGTTGTCATATAACTGTTTCATTTTTTCTTTGTGATTATTTACATAGTCTTCAATAAAAGTTTTTTCGTAATCTAAGTCAAAAGGATTTTGTCCGTCTGTGTGACCAAATAGTATTTCAAATGGGGTTAATTTTAAATTTGAATGTATCGAATGGTTATAGGCCATGACACAATAAGGAATTTTCCTCTGCTCTGGCATTTCTCCTAAAAGCCTGTAATGTTCGATAAGCGTTGAATGGAAACGTTCTATAAGGGAATTCGATTGGTGGTGGTGCAGTGTTGTAACGTGAAACTGAATTTTATGTAATTGTAAAAAATGCATAAATGGTTGGTTGTTAAATTCATTATCGGCAACTAAAACATTGGGGGCAGTATAAGTAGTAATGTAGTAAAAGAGTCTATCGGTTACGTCGATCATGTTGCTAGATCGCAATTGATAGGCTTGAACAAATTTCGAGAAGGCGTCTATAAGTGTCAAATATTTTATTCCTTTGCTCTGGAATATGTCCATATGTACGGTATGAAAAGGGCGATTAAAAGTTGGGGTTAAATGTAACGCTTGCTTAATGGGGTTCCTATTATATTTTTGGGTACTACAATTTTGACAATTATTAATGAAATTCTTTATGTCTGTATTTATTCCTTTCCAGTAATATTTACGTTGTAAATGTTCTATAGTTTCTAAAATTCCTCTATGATTCGTTTTTCCACAATGATAATTTGCAATTTGTTGCTGTCGTTCGTCTAGATTTGTGATGTATCTGACTTGAGTCATACATCGGTGGAATTTAGGTGTATTTTCGTTTGTGATTGATTTTACATATTCTGAAAATTCTTGGTATAAGGAGTCGTTAGGGAAATGACAATAATAATGGATTTTAGGTTCGCAGTGTTCTATTAGCAATTTGCTAAATTTTAATCGTTTATTATTGGGGTTTAAAAAACTGAATAATGTACATTACCGTCGAATTTAGTGACTTGAATATTTCTGGGCAAATTAGCTTCGATAAATTCAATTTGTTTGCCAAAATGCTGAAGAGGTTTTTCACTGATATCGATCGCGGGGGTTGAACTTTCTTGAGTGTGAACTGTGTCCACTAATGAATTTTCTCTATCGTTTATAGGCGTTGTGACAACAGGTATTTCAAAAAGGTCGTCGATGTTAGGGGTTTCTGAACGGTTAGGTATCATACTACAATCTGGTTCTTCCAAAATAGGTGTATCGAGTCTACTGGGGTTATCTATAATTCTGTCAATATCGTCTAGAATTTCTTCAGTGACTGATAAGGGGTGAATTTGGATTCGGGATAAGGCATCTGCCACTTTATTAGTTTTTCCAGGTACATATTTTACATCAAAATTAAATTCTTCTAGTCTCAAAGTCCATCTCGTTAATTTCGAGTTCGGTTCCTTGAGATTACGTAGCCAAACTAATGGTCTATGATCCGTAAAAAAGGTAAACTTGGTGCCAAATAAGTAAGGTCTAAATTGTTTTGTTGCCCATACTATAGCTAATAATTCTCTCTCTATAGTACTATACTTTTGTTCTGTGTCATTGAGTGTTCGTGAAGCGTAACTTACTGGTTTTCCTTCTTGTGAAAGAACTGCGCCAAGTGCATATTTTGAGGCATCTGTGGTCAGTTCAAAAGGCTTCGTAAAGTCTGGGTATTTTAAAATTGGTTCGTTAGCTAAAAGATTTTTGCAATGTTCAAAGGAGTCTATAAAATCTTGTGTGTGAATAATTTTGTTTTCCTTTTTTAAACAATGAGTTAGAAATTTAGTTATTTTCGCGAAGTCTTTAATAAATTTTCTGTAGTAGCCAAAAAGTCCTAGGAATGATTTTATCTCAGTTCTGGTACTAGGTAAAGGGAAATTTTTTATTGCTTCGATTTTTAAAGGGTCTGGTTTAACACCTTCAGGGGTTATAATGTGTCCTAAATATTTTATTGATTTGTGGAGAAATTCTGATTTGTCTAATTGGATTTTGATATTTGTTTCTCTACACTTTTTAAATACGTTTTCTAACCGGGTGATATGTTCTTGTAATGAACTTGAAAAAATGACTATGTCATCTAGATAAACTAAACATTGGTTAGGGGTTAATCCTGTTAATGCAGTGTTTATTGCTCTTTGAAAACTGGCAGCGGAATTCTTTAAACCAAAAGGAAAGCGTTTAAATTGCCAATGGCCTTCTTCAGTGGAAAAGGCTGTTTTTTCTCTATCTTTTTCTTCTAATTCAATTTGGTGAAAACCGGAAGCTAAATCAAGAGTTGTGAAATAGTTGGCTCTGCCTAAGTTGTCTAATACAGTCTCTATTCTTGGTAAAGGAAATTTGTCGTCAATAGTTTGTTCATTAAGGCGTCTGTAATCGATGACGATGCGCCATTTTTGTTTTCCCGAGGCATCTAATTTTTTTGGAACGATCCAAATGGGGAAATTGTACGGTGATTCACTTGGTTCTATTATGTCTTCTTTTATCATTTTGTCGATTTGTCTTTTGACTTCTTGACGGTGTATGTGGGGATACCGATATATTTTTGTGAAAATTGGTGTGTCGGTTTTTGTTCTAATATGGTGCTTAGGTAAATTCATTGACGATAAAGGAATATCAGGAGAGTAAAATATTTCTTTATATTTTAGACAAAGATTTGTTACTAACGTTCGTTCTTCATCATTTAAATGATCTAATCTTAAATTTGATTTTAAATTTTGAAAAAGTAGTAAATTGGCTATTGATTCGCTATGATTATTGATTTGGATGTTGTCTTTAGCAGGGGTGTATTCTTCTAAAATAAAAGGTTGAGAAATAATTAGGGTTTGAGGTTTATCAGATGTATTTATCAGGCTAGTTCGAAAACAATTATTTTTTAATGTTACAATAGCTGAAGGCATAGAAATATGTTTAGTAAAATGTATCTTTGGAGCTAGTTTATTGCCATCTTTTCCTACGGCAGGTAATACGACAATTTGTTCTGTACGGGGAGGTACTTCAATAATTTTTAGGCTAGTTTTAGACGGTTTAATTTTTGAAAAATTACATTGATTGCGTTTTTGTTCCTCAATTTTTAATTTTTGCCGGTTGTAGAAAAAGGGTATTGTTGTTTTATCGGTTTGGATGTACATCCATTTATAGTCTATATTTGCTGGTAGGTTAGCTAATAAATCCGTTCCTATTAATCCTACGTATTCTGTGTGAAAATTAAACAGGTAACATAAATGTGTTCCTTCTTCAGAAAATAAATTTTGAATAGGCACGTTTGCAACTAAATTGTGATGGGTAGTTCCATGAGAGGTGGTGATTTCGAAAGGGTGTTCATATATTAATTCCGGGAAATGTTTATATGCAAATTCAGGTGAAAGAATTGCGCGTGAACTTCCTGTGTCAATTAGTAACTTGTCATTTGTTTTTGGAATAACAATGTAGGGTAAATTCGATTTTGGGTTGATTGAAAAAGATTCGACCGAGGCTTTTAGCGAAAATTTACGGCATTTTCGGGTTCCTCGTATTCTGAATTTGGTTCTGGTTCTTGGAAGAAGTCAGGGGTTTGGTCTAATTCTTCTTGATGTGATTCAGTATCTTGCCTGTAATATTCATAATCTGGCTCAAAGTTTTCAGTTTCTACCTGAAAATATTCGGTTTCGGAAAAATCAGTGTTAAATAGTTCTTGGGCATGGAAATTTCGCGGTTGATTAGATTGTTGTATGTAATTAGTTGGTCGGAAGTTTGAATTGAAATTTTGATTTAATGGTCGTGGTGGTTGTGTTCTTTTGAATTGTTGTGATGCAGGACGTTTTTGTATCGTACTTGTCTGCATGGGTTCTGGCTTAAATGTTGGTACATAATTTCGTTTTGGGGCGAAAACATCTGTTGGAGGTTTTTGGAATTGTCTATTAGGAGTTTGACTTTGATTTCCGTAATTAAATGCTACACCTGCATTTTGTTTAAACTGTGGTTGCCTTGAATTGGCAAAATGATTTTGTTGGTTATAGTTTGGATCTGTTAACGTATACGTTAACGGTTGCATATTGGATGGTTTTTGATAATTTTGAAAAGTAGGTGGTCTTTGCAATGAAAATTTTGGTTGGAAGAAATTATTCGGGGGGTTATTTTTGTTTAAACCTTGAAAATAGCGAATGTCTAGTTCCTCTTTAACAATTGTAATTGCCTGTTCTAACGATTGAGGTGCTCTGCCTCTTGTAAAGCTACCGAGAGGTTCCAATAAACCACTTGTAAATACTTTTAACGCTAAGTCCTTTGATGCTGTTAGTTTATAATCTTTAATAGCTTGGGCTTCGTTTCCCAGTGAAATTTTTGAGTTTAAAATTGCTAAAAGCGATCTGACTTTATTAAAGAAATTGATTGGTGACTCTTTAGTACTTTGTTTGAGTCTAGTCATGTCAATTTGTAAATTTAATTCAGACCGTTGATCTCCAAAACTGCTAATTAAAGTTGATTTTAAATCTGCCCATGAAATGAAAGTGTATCCTGTTACAATTTCTAACGCTGCACCTTTTAGGCGGTTTCTAGCAGCAGATAACAATAGTTTATTTATATATGCGTTTGGATCTTGAGCTTGCCAAAATTGTACAAAGATGTCTTCGACAGCGCGAATGTATTCACTTAGTTCGGATGGATTTCCGGAAAATGTAGGTATTTCATTTAAGATACTCATATGAAATCCAGGTGGGTACGCATTAAATATTTGCGGTTGCGGTTGTTGCAGCTGTTCTGCAGGCACTTGATTTTGTTCGTTTGCCATCGTTAAACGTGGAGGTCTCAAAATAACGCGATTTACTAAAGTTGATTGTTCAAATATGTTCACTTGTTCGGATTCACTTTCTGACGAAGTGTCCGTATCAATCATTAATTATTTATTTTTATGTTAGTAGGGCCTTAAAATTAACCTACTTCAGGGTACCTACGCATAAGTGCAAAGTCGGTTGGCTGAATTATTAAGCACACCTAACGTGTACGCCAGTACCTCATCTCGTTTTGCACTTACCTAATCTTAGAACTAATTGCTTAAAGCTAAAAATGTTAGTAAATATTATTGTAATTATTAATGCACATAAGTGAAGTGCATGTATGTAAAATTTTACGCTTACGCTTTCATAGCTGCGTTGTTTAAGGGTCGATCCCAATGATCAGGCATTCACAATGAATGGGGGTGACTGGAATTGGTGGTGCCTCGACTTCGGACGATGCTTGTTCCTTTCGCTCGGCGGTACCAACTTCAGTTGCGGGGCTTCGGCATTTGATTGTTGAAATGCTTCGGACCAGCGGGGTTGGGTAGCAGGCTTCTCTTGGAAATTAAGATATTCGCTCTTAATTTTCCAAATATCTGCACGACTGCGCCATTGATGTTTGTTTAACGTCGATACAAGTTTTTAAAAATGTACTTTATTGAAAAACTTAAATTACCGATGGAGTCGTAACAATACAAGTTTTAATTATGACATGCAGCTACGAACTAAACTAAATACAGAAGTTGGCTTGCAGGTAATCTCTGCATAGGAAATACATTAGCACATGATAAGATAATACAATGCGGCTCCGGCAAGGAGATAAACTTTATCTACTAGGAGTCGGCATTTAATACTACATAACTCGCTTGGATAATCTTACGGGGTGTTATTTCCTTATTTTATCAACTTGCTTGCTTCCTTGTAGACAGATTGCAATTAGAATTAAGTCAGTTGTTATGCAGCATTCTTTATGTAAAGACATTTTATAATTGCTCAGTGTGCAAATAAAATAAAGTTTTTTTTTAAATTTAAATTTCGGCACATAAAATAAAACTCAGATAATCCTTGTTGACTATTGTAACGTTTCAGTGTTTATGTAAAATTAAGAAGAAACACAAATGGCTAAAAAATGTTGTACGTAACTCATCCGAGTTACATGCACCTGCTTATCAAGAACACGACGCCACGCTGATAAGGCACATCCCAGCTCATCGTTATCTCTTTGCCACATTGCGAATTATGTAAAATGTTATATTCATTCTTTGCTTGTTTGTAACAGAGTTAAGACGGTTTTTGCTTTTACCTGTAATTACGAAATAAAGTTTATTTTTAAAAAGCTGTTTTTCCGATTTAATCATTTAACTGGCGCAGTCGGTAGGATAGTGCGCGGTTGTGGAAAATCTTTTTCGCATCGTGTCGGAAAATTAGAGACTTTTCGCGACTTTGGAGTTTCAACCCCTTTAGCGTAGATCCTGAACCATTCCTTCGAGGACATCGGGAACAGCATCTCTGTGAGCAGCAAAGGATCGGAAAAGGGACACGAAGGTCTACAAACCAAGTAGGTGCCAAATTCCTTTTTGCCTTTCCTAGACCCTCTGTTTAAGGACTTTGGGAAAGATAGGGTAGTGTACAGTCTATTGCAGACAATTTAGTATTTAAGAGGATATTTTTGAATAAAACGTTCTTTTAAACTATTTAACAAATAAAAAGTAATTGTAATTAGTATCCATAAAGTATTCTTTATGATTGAAATTGACGAGCTGTTGGATCAGTTAAATAACCTTACGTTTCAAGAAAATCCAACAAGTTCTGACATTGTTCAAATTGAGGCAGGTTATTCTAATAGTGAGAATAATACAGCATTAAATATGACGAATACTAATGAAACTAATCAACCAAACCAACCGGCTCAAGTGAACTGGAATCTTTTTAAGTCTAAAATAGAAATTATTAAACCTTTTGATGGCGACAGTGATACTTTGAATAAATTTATTACTCGTTGCGAAAGTTTAATTACAAGTTATAGTAAATTTAAAGACCCAGAGCTTGATCAACACATTTTCGAATGCATCCAAGAAAAGTTAATTGGTAGGGCAGAAGCGATGGTAGGTAATAGAGTAGAATTGAATACCTGGTCGAGTTTAAAAGAGGCTTTAGTGCAGTGTTTTTCGGACCGTAGGGATTTGAATTGCTTAGTGCAGGAACTAACCAGAAATAGGCCGTATAAAGGTGAACATTTACTAAATTTCGGTAGCCGTCTCCAATTACTAAGAAGCAACGTTGCACAAAGAACAAGCAACGATGTTAAACTTAGTGAATCAGAAAAATTATGTCGAATGAATCATTATGATAAAATTGCACTTGATACGTTTATTGTAGGTTGCACTGGTATTTTAAAAAATAACATGCATTTAAAAAAGCCAGCTTCTTTAGAAGACGCCATGGCATACGTTAATGAATTTGAGAATTTTGAAAGACTTCACGGTAGTTTAAGCGATAACAGTAAACAAAACTTCAAAATTAATTTTGGCAGTAATAGAAATGTGTACCCAACGAACATTCAAAACAATGCTTCATACTTTCAACCCAATGGGTTTTAATCGCACTTTAATGTCCCTCAAAATTTGCAAAACCAAAATTTCTCAGTAAAACCAGTATGGACCAATCAGCCTATAAATATTCAACCCAAACAACAACCTCCTAGAAGATATCCCACTAATCGGGAAGTTTTTGGTCCACCTCGTAATGTGTTTAGACCAAACCAAATTCCAACAAACCAATTGCCTAAACCGGAGCCCATGTCAACGACATCGAGACATCCAACAACGTTTTCGAAAAGATCCCCTACGCAACAATTTCATAAACCGCAGTTTTTCAATCAAAACTCTCAAAACCATTTCCAAAATTTTCAAAGATACCCTAACCAACAAAGACCAAACTTTATTTTTGAAGAATTACACGCAAATGAATGCGATAGCGAGAACTTAGATTCTTGCAATGTGTTTGATTCAGAAACTTTTAATTATGATGAGATACAAAATGATCCTTTAGAGGAGCAGTATCAAAATTGCGAAAACGATTACAATAATGAACAATACTACGGAAGTAACATTGAATCGGATACCACTGAAACTGAAAATTTTCCCTTGGACAGCCGAACACAAAAACAAACCTAGCAGAAATAAATATCTCCTCCCATAATGCGTAACCTTACGTAGAAATTAAAAACCCGAAATTAAAATTATTGATTGATACAGGTAGTTCTAGGTCAATTATTAAACCATCTGTAGTAGAAGATTTTTATCCGCAAACAATTTATCACGCTAATACCGTAATAAAAACAGCTATTGGGAGCAAAAATGTTAGATATCAAGCAATGATACCAGCATTTTCGGAATTCCATAGCGACCACAAAATTGATTTCATTTTATTTGATTTTCACGATTATTTTGACGGAGTAATAGGCTTAGAAGATCTTATTGAAGTGAATCTTAATATTGATTTAGTTAACAAAAAATTAATAGGGCCGCATGTGCAAATTCCGTTTAAATTTCGACAACCCGTTGATGTTAATTTTTCGTTTTCGGTAAATCCCGAAGAGAAATTGATTAAAAATATCCCAGTTACTGTGTATAATGGAGAAATTTTAGTTAACGCACGTAATATTGATGAACTTTTCATTCCACAAGTTTTAACTTATGCTAAAAATGGTTATGCACTCGTAGAAATACAAAATCCAACGCAAAGAACAATTTCAGTAACCTTAAACGAACCTCTATCAACAATTCGGTTTGAACCATCTTTGTATGAAACTTATAAATTCGAATCATTCACTAACCCTTGCGAAACAACAAACTCCCAAGTTGACAAAAGTAGCATAAAAGACCTAATACGTACCGATCATATGAATCAAGAAGAGAAAATTGCTATTACAAATCTTTGTAACCAATTTTCAGACATTTTTCTTAAACCTGGCGATAAACTAACTTTTACTTCTAAAATTAAGCACGCGATAAAAACTACAGACGAAATACCAGTACACACCAAGTCATATAGATATCCATACGTACATAAACAAGAAGTGCAACGACAAATTCAGGAAATGTTAGAAAAAGGAATCATTAGGCCATCTTATAGCCCGTGGTCGTCCCCTATTTGGATAGTCCCGAAAAAAATGGACGCATCGGGAAAACAAAAATGGAGACTAGTCGTGGATTATCGCAAAATTAACGAAAAAACAATTGATGATAGGTACCCCCTTCCTAATATTAATGATATTTTGGATAAATTAGGTAGAGCTCAATATTTTAGCACCCTTGATTTAGCTAGCGGGTTTCACCAGATAGAAATGAGTAAATGTTCTATTGAAAAGACCGCGTTTAACGTCGAAAACGGACATTTTGAATATTTAAGAGTTCCATATGGATTAAAAAACGCGCCGTCAACGTTTCAGAGAGTGATGGACGAAGTTTTGAAAGATCTACAAAATAAAATATGTATGGTTTATATGGACGACATAATTATCTTTAGTACAAGTTTGCAAGAACATGTCCAAAATTTAAAATTAGTATTTTCAAATTACGCGAAGCACAACTAAAAGTTCAGTTAGATAAATGCGAATTCTTGCAGAAAGAAGTAGAATATTTAGGGCATGTTGTGACACCAGATGGCATCAAACCAAACAAAAAGAAAATAGAAGCTATCAGAAAATTTCCCATTCCACGTACACAAAAAGAAATCAAATCATTTCTCGGCTTGTTAGGTTATTAACGTAAATTTATGCAGAATTTTGCTAAATTAACCAAGCCAATGACGCAATGTCTTAAGAAAAATCAAAAGGTAGAACACACCAAAGAATTTATTGAATGTTTCAATACATGTAAAAATATACTAACTTCGGAACCAGTATTAGCTTACCCAGACTTCGACAAATCCTTCGAATTGACGACAGACGCATCCAACTATGCTGTGGGTGCTGTACTCTCTCAAAATAATCACCCAATTTCTTATGCATCTAGAACGCTAAATCCAGCCGAAATAAATTACTCGACTATTGAAAAAGAACTCCTTGCTATCGTGTGGAGTTGTATATATTTTAGACCATATCTTTTCGGTCAAAAATTCGTAATTCTAACAGATCATAAGCCATTACAATGGTTATTTTCGCTCAAAGAACCAAATTCACGTTTAATTAGGTGGCGTTTAAAATTAGAGGAGTTCGATTATACTATTAAATATAAAAAAGGTAAAAACAACCAAGCAGCAGACGCTCTTTCGAGAAATCCACCAGATTTTGATTTTAACCCTTTAGAAACCTCTTCTATTGACAATAATCTAGGAGATATCGATCAAGTAATTCAAGAAGCACTAAACGAAAACCAACCAATTCCATATTTGGATAATGATACTATTTCCGAAATACTGGAATCATTAGGTGAAAATCATCCAAAAGTTAACGTAATTTCTGATATCCAAATTAAACCCCCTGTAATGTGAGGGTCGCGTATTTACAAACACTTTATTTTGAATTTTATCTAGCATATTTTAGGAAGGACGTTTGTTTATTGCAGACATTTTATTTCTAGGGCGTACAGTTGTTTATTTCAGGCAATTTTATTTCTAGGGCGTACATTTGTTTATTTCAGGCGTTTTAGTTTAGTACAATGATAATCTGTAGCTATAGATGTGTTTTGTATGTAAAATAAGTGGAAAATTATATCATATAACGAAAGCTTTCGTTTGTTTGTTTTGCTTGCAAACTGTAACATAATACTGCTACAGCTGTGGGTCACCCCGGCTAATCGAAAAATTCCTATATTAGATTTATGAGCGGCTATGACCCGAGGTCGAGGGGAAGTTGAGGCCCAACCGCCGGCTAAATTAGCTTGGGAAATTTATTGGTCTAGGATTTCAAACACGTGGCCCGCGTGTCAAAAGGAGATCCTGGGAAAATATTTAAAAATGCGACGGAAAAGGAGTAAAACTCGCCGCGGGGTTTGGAGCTGAAGCGGCCAATCAAAATCAAGTCTCCATAGCAACGAAATTTAGATTTCGTTGGCATTGGCGGGCGTTCCACGGCACATGAAGGAAGGGGACTGCGAAAGATTGCATAAAACACTCGACACCGAAGGAAAGGGTAGCAGAAGAAGCACGAAGCCTGGGGCCGAAGCTGTTTCGACTAGTAACACAAAACATCACGACAACTCCGCACTTAATTAACACCTTACTCTATTTGGTGTAGCTCCACTGGTATTGCGAAGCCACCTCGGGCTTTCGTTAATCGGTGAACGTTCGACACCAACTCTTGCTTCTACTCCTCTCGTTATCACGCAAACTGGCATGGCAAGGCTCCTCTTTGGTCTTGTTTGTAAGTGAGCGTTGATTAACCACTCTTTGCCTTTACTTCTCTCGTTATCACGCAAACTGGCATGGCAAGGCTCCTCTTTGGTCTTGTTTGTAAGTGATCGTTGATTAACAACTCTTTGCCTTTACTTCTCTCGTTATCACGCAAACTGGCACTGCAGGGCTTCCTTTTGGTCTTGTTTGTAAGTGCGCGTTGCATAACAACCCCTTGTCTCTCTACTACCACACTAACACCACTAGGCACTTCGTAACAAGTTTACGGTCGGCAAACGGCCCATTGGCGTTGGGCAAATAATTGTAAGCGCAGTGTACTGTTTACTTTGTCCTAATAAATAACCACCGCTTGACATGTGGTTGTTTTCTTTGGTGTAAAAGCTGGAGGTCGCCAGCCCCTATACGAACGGAGTGAAAACAGTAAATACGGAAGCCTAGTTAAAATAACTGTAACTGTCGTCGAAGCACCCGCCGAAAACAGTAAAAAAATCACACAACGTAGGCCTATAAACAAGCAACAGGTAACCAGGGTGTGCACCGTTACAGAAAAGTGGTGCCGTGACCAGGATAGGGGAGTGATAACAGGGGGCCGAGAGCTGAAATCAACAATGTCAAATAGTGCCGATCGAAACTTGGAGGCGCGGGATATCGAGCCAGAGATATTGCCGGCCGATACAGCCGGCGAAAGTGTTGAAATAGAGGAACATGAAGTACCGACGCCGGAAACACTATTGGTGCCGACTTGGTTCTTTCATTGGAGCCGGGCCCAACGCGCCTTGGAACAAGAAAGAAATCAAAATTTAAATGAATTCATGACCGGAGTGATGAGCTCTTTAAATGAAATAAAGGCCGCGGAGGGCTCCGGTTGCAGCACAGCCGCCTCACATACGAGGGGGAATCAAGAAAGCGCCAGTGCTAGCCTGACTGGCGCGAACATAGCACAACAAAGCCAGCCCGAGAAGCAAAATAATGTCAAGGAGCCGCATATGACGAGTAACGCCACTGCAGCGTGTGCGGAAGTCCCGGCGAATGCCTGGGAGCGCTCACTGCTGTTGGCGACGCTTCCCGAGAAGCCCGTATTTAGCGACAACATTTCCAAGAACCCCCTCGACTTCCTAGACGAGCTGCAAATTTATTGCAGGCGTCTGAAATTAAACGGACAAGAGCAGCTGCAGTTGGCGCTTGAATGCCTGCGGGGGGGCGCCCGCTTTTGGAAGGCACTGTATGCAGACAGCTGGGATACCTTCGAGGATTTCAAACGTGATTTCCTCCACACTTTTTGGGGCGAACGCGAGCAACTCAAAATTCGGAATCAGATCAATACAGCGCGCTGGGATCCGAGGGCAAAACAAACGATGCTAGCACATTTTGCTTTTTTTGTTAGCCAAGCGCGACGTTTGATACCGCCGACCGCCGAGTTAATATTAGTGGCCGACATCATGCGTCACTTCCCGGAAGCTATACGCGCTCTCTACCAATTGCAGTCCGGCAGGAACATAGTTGAAACAGCCGAATTTCTACGAAGACAAGACGCGATCAAGGATGATCGCATTACTGCATGTCCGAATGCTAGCCGCTATCAGCACGCGCGTGACGTAAATACTATCGAAATGGAGCCACCAGCCGCGAGCCCTTACTATAGGCCCGAATTTGGGCACAGGCCACAATGGGCAAGCAGACGGGGTCGACAGCCGCGGTCAACAACGAGATGGGCACGCGCCGAGCCGTCGGGAGGTCTCGTTACGCAAGCAAGCGCCACCCAGGGTCAACGGCCGGGAAACCCGAAGCGGGCGGAGCGGGACTAAATCGCTTCGCCCAGGGCGGTCCACTGAGGGCGCAAAGGAATGCGCTACCGTTTTCAGGCGCCGCCATAAAACTCGGACCGATCCGGATGGCGCCTAAATTTCCAGCTGCCGGCGAAGCAAAGGACCGCTACAGGGACGTATCCAGGGGCGGCCGGCCCTTCTATAATTATAATAAGCTGTTTAACGCCGGCCGCGCTCAGGAGAATTTAACAGTTAAAGGCCTACAGGAAAAATGCAAACCAGTGGCGGCGTGTGAGGGCCCCTTGGAAGGCACTGTCGTGGGCCCAACTGCCGATATATTATCAGTGCATCGACAGGCAACCTCTTTGGAAAATGGCGCCAGAATCGATCCACGACCGCTGCCGGAAATCACAGTTTTACTGCCTGATGGGAAAAACATTGGAGCCCTCGTCGATACTGGGAGCGAAATCACCTGTTTAGCTGAAAATGAATGGGCGCTTATCGAAGCGGCCGCGCCACACATAAATTTTTTACCAGTGCCCTCATTACAATTGCGAGGTGCGGTGGGGAAACCTACTAGCCCCGTGAAGCTGCAAGTGCTGCTGCCCGTGGAGATTCAAGAAAGGCGAATTCACATCCCCTGTTTGATAGTGAAAAATTTAATTAAACCGATGATACTGGGGGCGGATTGGTTGGCCCGGCACTCCGCCGTCATCGACTTTAATAAACGAACGATTAGTTTCTTGGAGAGCTCGAACCACGTGCTACAAGTCCATTTCAGAACAATAGTCCCAAATGGCGACGAATGCGTGGCCCACGCAGCGGCAATAACAGCACCTCGCGTACCTACTACGCATGCTGCGCTTGAAACTGGGGAGGCGTTAAGAGAGGCTGTAGCAAGGGCGCCCTTGGACGAGCAACAAAAGGGCAAGTTGCTGGAAACACTTATGGACTTCCGTCCTGTGTTTTCCCGACGGCCAGGGCTGACACAACTGTATGAGCATGCCACTAAAATGCACGACGAAACACCTTTTGTGAAAAGGCCTTATCCAGTTCCATTTTCGCTTAGGCCAGCAGTGGAAACAGCCATACAGGAAATGTTAGAACTAGGCATTATTCAGAGAGCCGCTTCGCCGTTTTGCAGCCCCCTGACGGTAGTCAAAAAGAAAAATAAGGAAGTCAGAATATGTCTAGATGCGCGTCTGCTAAACGAACGAATGGTGGCGGACTGCGAAACGCCGCCACCAGCTGAGGAACTACTACAGCGATTTCATGGAGTCAAATTCATGACTTCTATTGATCTGCGTTCCAGTTATTACCAAATCCCCCTCACTGAAGCTTCGAAGCCGTACACCGCGTTTCTATACAATGGCCGGACGTTCGTCTTCAACGTGTTACCCTTCGGTTTGAAAACAGCTGTGGGCAGCTTTTCGAGAGCGATGGACGTCATCTTAGGCCCCGAGGTGCGCGAATTTGCGGTGAACTACATAGATGACCTATTGATTGCGTCCCCCAACTTTGAAGACCATTTGGGGCACCTACGACGGGTACTGCAACGCCTACAGGCGGCTGGGCTAACAGTCAATCTCGCTAAGTCCAACTTCATCCAAACCGAAACTAAGTTTTTGGGACATTTGCTGACGACGTGCGGAGTGAGGCCCGACCCTGAAAAGATACAAGCCATTATGGACTTCCCGGCGCCACGGAAACAAAAACAACTGCGAGCGTTCCTCGGGCTCTGCAACTACTACCGCCGCTTTTCACAAGCATACAGCGACACCACCCGCGGACTGACGCAGTTGCTGAAGAAGGACGCCAAATGGCGCTGGGGGGACGCCGAGAACGAGACGTTCGGCCGTGTGAAAAAAATATTTTTGGACTCTGTGATGCTGACACATCCTAGGCCGGACCTGCCCTTCTACTTACAGACAGATGCGTCTGGGTACGGGCTCGGGGCAGAGCTCTACCAGCTGTCAGATGATGGCGAAAAGGGGGTAATCGCGTTTGCCAGCCGCTCCCTGAACGACGCCGAGCGCCGGTATACGACGACCGAGAGGGAACTGCTCGCGATTCTTTTTTCATTAAAAAAATTTCGGACGTACTTAGTGGCGTCAAGATTTATCATCCGAACCGACCATAAGGCGCTAGAGTTTTTGCGGCAATGCCGGCTACTCAATGACCGCTTAACCAGATGGATCCTAATATTGGACCAGTTTCACTACGAGATCGAGTATGTAAAGGGCAAGGATAATATTGCTGCAGATGTATTATCCCGATTTTCCACCGCTGGAGCCGGCATAGGCATACAAGAGTTAAGGGAACCCATAATTGCTGCATTCCAGACACAATACTACAAGGATTTAGGCAAAAAGCTGGGCCATTTGAAAGCATTACAAAAACAAGACCCGGAACTGGATAAAATTTGGCAGGCCGGGAAAGTGCCACGCTTGAGGAGGATACAGCCATGGCACGGAAGGCACGACAATTCAAGATTGTGAACGACGTGCTGATGTATCAAATTGAACAAAATAGTTCTGAAAGGCTGGCGATCCCAAGAGCAATAGTGCGCGACCTCGTGCTGCAACACCACCAAGAATTTGGGCATTTCGGCGCAGGAAAAGTCTTTGCCGCTATCAAAGGGACTTTCTACTGGAAGGGCATGTATCGTGATGTCCGTAGGGTCATTGCAACGTGCGACTTGTGCCAAAAGACTAAGTGTAACAACCAGATCACACGCGGCTTGATGAACCCAGTGATGGCGAGCCGAGTTGGGGAACTCGTGACAGCAGATTTCTATGGACCATTGCCCACGAGTCGGGGAGGCGCCACCTTCATACTAGTGGTACTCGATGTATTTTCCAAATATGTGGCACTGTATGCCCTACGCCGTGCCACCTCGAGAGCAGCTGCCAAATGCATATTGGAACAATTCTCCCAAGTAATAAAACCCGCGACGATCCTAACCGACCATGGTTCACAGTTCACCTCACGTAAATGGTATGATCAATTGCAACAGGCGGGTATTAGGACTACGCATTCCTCGATAAGGCACCCGGCTTCTAACCCAGTCGAACGCGTGAATAGGGAGCTTGCCCGCATGTTCCGCGCTTACTGCCACCAAAAACACACTACTTGGGCCTGGCAGTTGAAAAACATTGAAAGTTGCTTTAATGCCGCGCCTCATTTTAGCACTGGCTATTCACCATACGAGGTCATACACGGGAAACAACCACAGCTGCAATTGGACCGCCTACTCAGGAGGTTCCTTCCACCGCGCCGCGAACTGACATTGAATCAAATACATGAAGCAGCCAGGAAAAACTTGCTGAGCAGCGCGGAAATGCGGAGGAAAGTATTCAATAAGAAGGCCAAGGACATTCGTTTTGCTGAGGGAGATTTGGTGCTGCTCAAGTCTAACCCAGTTTCAAATAGCGATAAGAGGGTAACGGCCAAATTCCACTTGCTATATGAGGGTCCATTCAAGGTATCGCGCGACTTGGGTAACAATGTTTACACCATAGTACACATCGAGAGCGGTCATAAGAAAGGATCGTATAACGTGGAAAACCTCAAACGGTTCTACACGAACGCCGTTCTGGCGGCAAGGGCTGTCAACCTGTTAATTTATGGCGAGCCCAGATACGAGCTTGCGGCCGCTTGGCCCTCAGAACAGTCGGCTCCAGGTCGGTGTCGAGTCAAGTGCCCTCCGCAGAGTACCTCGGGTGTAGCCCTTACGGGTAGAGAGGATAAGCCTGCGGCCCTTAGCATCGCCATGGAGGTCCAGCACCTAGTCGACGAATGGGGGAGCCACGATGACGTCCTCGACTGGGGGGGTACTGTTTGCTGAAAGTAGGCCACCTACCCCAGGGGGCCTTTCCGCTAGGATGGCGGAGGACGCTTACAAAAATACGACAAGCGAGCCAAAACCAGGATCACGCAGGGCGTGTGCCAAAACGGGCCTGCCACCGGCGAAGAGACCCCCGAGTAGGCCAAGCAACGCCCTGGTGATGGGGCTACGACCCCCGGGTAGCACGGGAGACCCCGGTATGGAGCAGCAAGAGCAGCCAAGACCACCGCCGACGGAGAGTACAACAACCCAGAGGCTGGGAGCAGAGCCAAGGTTAGCAACACAGGACGGACACCACCCGGAACCGGACAGCGGCGGCAGGAACTAGGAGCCAGACGGCACCAGCAGGGACAACCCGGACGTGGGTCAAGGCGCACAGCCCAGGCGGTCCTACGAGAAACCGACGGCACCAACGGCACGGGGAGCCACACGAAGGCGCCTAGCCCGTAAGCGCTTCATACAGCGTTGTAGTGAGAGACGCCGGCGCCCACAGGCCAACATAGTGCAGTGAAGTGCGCGTTGTTGAGGTACCCGACCCCACAATAAAAGTTTCCGTGGTGAACTCTGCGAGGCCCCACAAAAACCTTTAGGGGAGACTGTGAGGGTCGCGTATTTACAAACACTTTATTTTGAATTTTATCTAGCATATTTTAGGAAGGACGTTTGTTTATTGCAGACATTTTATTTCTAGGGCGTACAGTTGTTTATTTCAGGCAATTTTATTTCTAGGGCGTACATTTGTTTATTTCAGGCGTTTTAGTTTAGTACAATGATAATCTGTAGCTATAGATGTGTTTTGTATGTAAAATAAGTGGAAAATTATATCATATAACGAAAGCTTTCGTTTGTTTGTTTTGCTTGCAAACTGTAACATAATACTGCTACAGCTGTGGGTCACCCCGGCTAATCGAAAAATTCCTATATTAGATTTATGAGCGGCTATGACCCGAGGTCGAGGGGAAGTTGAGGCCCAACCGCCGGCTAAATTAGCTTGGGAAATTTATTGGTCTAGGATTTCAAACACGTGGCCCGCGTGTCAAAAGGAGATCCTGGGAAAATATTTAAAAATGCGACGGAAAAGGAGTAAAACTCGCCGCGGGGTTTGGAGCTGAAGCGGCCAATCAAAATCAAGTCTCCATAGCAACGAAATTTAGATTTCGTTGGCATTGGCGGGCGTTCCACGGCACATGAAGGAACGGGACTGCGAAAGATTGCATAAAACACTCGACACCGAAGGAAAGGGTAGCAGAAGAAGCACGAAGCCTGGGGCCGAAGCTGTTTCGACTAGTAACACAAAACATCACGACAACTCCGCACTTAATTAACACCTTACTCTATTTGGTGTAGCTCCACTGGTATTGCGAAGCCACCTCGGGCTTTCGTTAATCGGTGAACGTTCGACACCAACTCTTGCTTCTACTCCTCTCGTTATCACGCAAACTGGCATGGCAAGGCTCCTCTTTGGTCTTGTTTGTAAGTGAGCGTTGATTAACCACTCTTTGCCTTTACTTCTCTCGTTATCACGCAAACTGGCATGGCAAGGCTCCTCTTTGGTCTTGTTTGTAAGTGAGCGTTGATTAACCACTCTTTGCCTTTACTTCTCTCGTTATCACGCAAACTGGCATGGCAAGGCTCCTCTTTGGTCTTGTTTGTAAGTGATCGTTGATTAACAACTCTTTGCCTTTACTTCTCTCGTTATCACGCAAACTGGCACTGCAGGGCTTCCTTTTTGGTCTTGTTTGTAAGTGCGCGTTGCATAACAACCCCTTGTCTCTCTACTACCACACTAACACCACTAGGCACTTCGTAACAAGTTTACGGTCGGCAAACGGCCCATTGGCGTTGGGCAAATAATTGTAAGCGCAGTGTACTGTTTACTTTGTCCTAGTAAATAACCACCGCTTGACATGTGGTTGTTTTCTTTGGTGTAAAAGCTGGAGGTCGCCAGCCCCTATACGAACGGAGTGAAAACAGTAAATACGGAAGCCTAGTTAAAATAACTGTAACTGTCGTCGAAGCACCCGCCGAAAACAGTAAAAAAATCACACAACGTAGGCCTATAAACAAGCAACAGGTAACCAGGGTGTGCACCGTTACAGTAACAACACAGCAAAACGACGAAACTGATCTAGAAACAGTACATACATCTCAGGAAAACCCTATTTGTACTATACCCATAACAGAACGGTCTTTAAACACATATAAAAATCAATTGTTTATAACAAACGGCGACATCGATTCAGTGCAATGTCGAAAAAAGGTAATTTTTGAAAATTCAAGGTTCTACATAACGTTGCCGAAAATTAACGTCAAATATCACGTTATGCAACTTCTTAAAGAGTACATAGATCCTAAGCAAATATATGCCGCTTACTTCAGGCTTTCAGCATTCCCCATTACCCAAAATTTTTGCTCTAACCGTTCAAGAAATATTTAAAAACTCATCTTTTAAGCTTATTCACTGTACTAAATTTCTTACAGACGTAGAAACGTTAGAAGACCAAAAACAAAAACTTGAATACTATCATATTAGCAAATCCTGTCATAGAGGAATAAACGAAATGAAAATGTCTTTAACTTCAAGATATTATTGGCCGAAAATGGCACAAGATATCGAATATTATGTTAACAACTGTGAAACATGTTTAAAAAAATAAATACGACCGAAATCCTCCAGTAATTAAATTTAATCTTACTCCAACATTTTCTAAGCCCTTCGAACACATTCATGTAGACACTTTTAAAATAGCTAACGAAAGTTATTTGACTATTATCGACGCATTTTCACGCTACGGTCAAGCGTACCAACTGGATTCTGTCACAGGCATAGCAGTAGTAGAAAATCTTTTAAATTTCATCTCACACCACGGTTTACCTCAAAAAATAACGACTGACTGTGGTATCGAATTTAATAATCAAGATCTAGAAAATTTCTGTAAATTGCATCGTATAGAACTCCACTACACAACTCCAAAAAACAGTAATTCAAACTCCCCAGTGGATCGATTTCATTCCACTCTAATTGAACATTTTCGTTGTTTAAAAGAAGATCACAAAAATCTCAATTCAAACCAGCTTATGAAGCGAGCTATATTAGGTTACAATAATGCAATTCACAGTGTCACAAAATTCACCCCGTTCGAAGTTATAAAAGGTCACATCAATAATACCAATCCCTTTGATTTAAATGATCATGTTATTGAATCAGACTACATTCAGGACCATAAAGAAACCTCCAACAAATTATATGAAAAAATCAAAGACGCTAATGAAAATGCCAAAGAAAATATTATTTCCAAACACAATGAAAATCGAAATGCCCCTCCAAATTTCGCAAATCAAAAAGTTGCATATTTGAAAACAAAATTTCGAGATAAAAAGTTACCAAAATTTAAAAAGGCTAAGATACTAGAAGAAACTGACATACCATAAAAATATTGCTAGAAAACCTAAAATTAATTCCTTGTTACAGGAACCTAAGCGAAATGAGGCTACTAACCTTATTCCTGGTCCTTCAAATCTTACGAGTACGTAGTATAGACGAGGATATTAAAATCAAAATAATTGTCAACCCTATACTTCCTATACAGTTAGGAAATGCTAGATTAGTTTATAGTAAGCACACATTTTTGCATTACTTAGATTTAAACGTAATTATTAATCAGTTAAATAACTTAAAGAAACAATTTTTCGTAGTTAGAGATAGTATAAGCAAAGTAAATATTACAAACCCTATATCCTATCACGGATTAGCCGAAGGCATGTTACTCAGGTCAGAATATTTAATTCAAACAACTCAACAGAAATTCGAAAATCTGCACCCTCATATTCGAAATAAAAGAGGCGCAATTAATGGCATAGGCAAAATTAATAAGTGGCTTTTTGGAAATCTTGATGCAGACGACGAAAAACGTTGTGATCACGCTATTAATGTACTAGAACAAAATCAGAAGGACTTAACGCATGAAATAAATTTACAAATTTCTTTATCCAAAAAACTAATTGCCAACTACAATAAAACAATAATAATATTAAATAAAAACCAAGAAAAACTTGAAAATGACTTAAAAACTTTCCAGGCAGCAGTTCAGAATACTATTAATGACCTCAGTACTTACATTACTTTTCAAGGCACAATCTCTCAATTGAATTTAGACTGTCAAATTTTAATAACTTTCATAGACAATATAGAAAATGCTATAGTATTCTCGAAATTGAATACCCTGCATAATTCAATAATATCAAGTTATGAACTCCGAGAGATGCTCAATTACTTAGAGAAAATATACAGTAAAACAGAAATTCCGAAATTCAAAAATCTCCTCACGTACTACCAATTTTTGGGAACACAAGTAACTTTTGTAAACTCTAAATTAGTTTTTGCTATACACGTCCCTATAATAAGAACCGAAGTCCTGGACTTCTACCGTCTTTATCCAATTATCCAAACCCACCAAATTATTATTCCAAAACACCGATATTTGGCACTGAAAAACTCCAAGGCCCAGTTCGAGAAAGAAGAATGCCCGGTACTGGAAGAAACATTTTATTGCACCGAAAACTTCATTGTGGAAGACAACTGCACCCTTAGGCTTCTCGAAGGCAATCCAGCGAAAAACTGTCACGCCCTCGAAATATTTATAGAAGAGTCCATCATCAAGCAAGTCACCCAAGAAGAAGTGTTGATAATTCCTGCAAATCAAGAAAGGTTGTTTTCCAAATGCAAATCGGACCAATATTTAGACATAAATCTTCCATCCCTAATAAAGATTCCCAAATTGTGCGAAATCCAAGTGGACGGCAAGAAATTTATAAATGACGTTAAATTGCAACAAGGCAAACCACTCATTTTACCGAAGTTTGGCATAGGACATTTGAAATTTTGAAGCAACACAAGACTTCAAATTTTACAAAACTGGACATAGAAGAAATTTACCAAATTAGTGAAATCGCAAGACAACTAACACCAATCAAGCATATCGACTATCCGGCAAACACCACCCCAATTATTAGCACCCTGATTGGTCTACTAATACTCGCAATCATTCTGCTGTTTATGTTAACGTTTAGAAAACAATTCAAGAAATCATTGGAAAGTCCAAAGGCAGCCAAAAAGGAAAATCAAAATGAAGCTGAAGAAGTGGAAATGGGCCAGAATCCAAAAAACAACTCCGTTATTTTTGCATCTTAAGGAGGGAAAAGTTACATGCACCTGCTTATCAAGAACACGACGCCACGCTGATAAGGCACATCCCAGCTCATCGTTATCTCTTTGCCACATTGCGAATTATGTAAAATGTTATATTCATTCTTTGCTTGTTTGTAACAGAGTTAAGACGGTTTTTGCTTTTACCTGTAATTACGAAATAAAGTTTATTTTTAAAAAGCTGTTTTTCCGATTTAATCATTTAACTTCCGAAACGTCTATCACAGAACCTGTTCAAGCCTCGCCTTCGGAATCGACTTGAAGTGGGCTTGCGCTCATGTAAAAATGTTCTTTTGGGGCTTGTTGTGTAATAGTATATTACATTACAAATCTGTAAATGTCTCAGAACAGGCTAAAAAAAGTTAGAAAGACGAGGCCCAAAGGGCTGTTTCAATAGCCTACTTAACGATCGCGTATCATATAATTTTTATTGGGCTATCAACTAATAAAAATAACAATACCATTGAATGTTAAAAATATGGTTTCCCTAAATAAAGTGTGTGATTTTTGTTCCTATAGTAACCAAACACAAAACAATCCTTGTACCGTTATATTCCTAACGGGCTTGCTATTGTGTTGTTGTCATACCAACTAACAAGAATACTGGAAGTTGACCTTTGCATCACAGATAATGATCCGGAAAACAAAAAACATAGGTTGGTCACGCAAAAAACTGCTGTTTGAAATAATTTGTACTTTATCCATTTTAAAACAAGAAACTGAACTTTTCCTTAGGCACTCAATAGAGTAAAAGATGACCAACTACGACAATATATTTTTGGCAAAAAATGGGTACAAAAAACACTTCTCCAATAAATTAACTTACCACCAAAAAGTAACCAAAAGTTTAAAGTAAATTTTTATCGAAACCACTTATCCGATTTGGATGATTTTTTTTAATGACAAGTTGTTTCCTTCAGAATGTTAGTGTACTACTCTATTCGCATAGAAACTTTTTTTTATAAATACTGAGTGTAACAATTATAACGTGTTTTTTCCATAAAATTTATAACACCCTGTGAGGTTCAACAGTTACAATATCAAGTTATAATTCAAAGCAAACTCTAGCTTTATCTTTTTATAACATTTCGTTTTTTGATTTATACTCTTTTATCTTAGCTACTGCAAGAGAAATACAATTTTATAGCATAACATGTTTTTATTTACTTTAATTTGTATTAAAAGCACTAAAGTAGCAGGCTATGGAAAAACAGAAAGAAACAAGAATTGTCATCAGGTAAATACAGCTGTCAAAAAGCAGTTGATAGAAGTATGTTTTCGGTGTGACCCCTTAACGTTTTTTTTTGCAAAATTTTTAATTTTGTCAAAATGATATACGGTCCCTTATTTGAAGTATGGGCCGTCGTTGCTAAGAAGTTATTCGTGCCAGAGGCGGAAATACTCGCTATTGAGACTTTCGTTTACCATTTTTCTTTACATTTAGTTTCTTTTTTTTTGTTGTTAAATTTAGTTCTCCATAAAAAGCTCTGTACCTTGCTTTCAACCTCTCGTAGCCCCCAGCTCCCTCGACAAATGCTGAATTACTTCCTCCTCTGACAACTTCGGTGTTAGGTACTGGGCATCACATACATTTCTCTCGATTTTTCCTTTTCAATATACTTTCCCGAGCACATATATTGAAAAATAAATCGAATGCAACCCTTATGATGCTGATTTATTCAATTACGAATCTGTGTTAACTAAATTACAGTTATTGCTAATCATGTCTTATGTAATTATTGTTGCAATATATAGAATACCAATTCTGGGAATATTTGAATTTTTCTCTGGCCTTCTTACGTTAGCAATGCAACCAGAATTGATGTATTCATCATACCATTATAATATATATTGCTATGAACACATTTTAAGCCTCTGTGATTATTTTAGCAATCAACAATATTTAATGCATACCATATAATATTTTATAAATATTCCAGAAATGCGCTAGTTTTAATTTTTATAAATAGTATCAAATAGAATTGGTTTTCATATATACTTGTAAAACTGTATTAAAACAGTGTTAGCCTTGATTTAAACAAAATGTGATCAGAGTAGGCTTGGAAACAATGTAAAAAATGCAGCATTAAAAACAAACAATTGGGGGACGAAGCCAAGCGGAAAGGTGTTGTTATTTTGGCTTACCCAATAAATAATTGTTAGATTATGAATCAATATCTTTTCCACAATTAAGTGAGCTTACAAATTGATTGAATGTTCTCTGAGTGTGATCTAGTGGAGTGTATTCATTCGTACCATCTTTGCAGATGGTTGAAAGTGTTTTATCGGTGCATGGAGTGTAAGCTTAAATTCCGGTTGCTGTTTTTGGACAGCCGAACAGAGTAATTGGAGCCCTTGGAAGTTGGAGGTAGGCAGTGAACTTCGTGGAGAGCAGTGTAGCCCTGGGTGTAAGCAACGGGGACAGCTGGAAGCAGTTTTTGGCGTCACAGCGATACAGCTACAAAAATCGTTCTGCGGCGGCGTGCAAAGGCTGGCTAACGGACAAAGAGGGAGCCAAGCGTCGTGGTACTCGCTAGGAGCTCGAATTGGGCTCTAATTCCGTTCCAAAGGCAACAGAAAGGTAAACCAACTTCAACCTAAAAGATCGAATTTAGCGAATTTCTTGGCAGCGTTTTGTGACGTGTATTTACTTACGACATTTGTTATCACCTAAGCAACGTTTTAATTACGTAATCACAGACAATTGTCGTCCAATGGCGGACTTGTTTCTTGCGATTTGTGAGTTTAGAACTTTATATCTAACTCAGTTCTTCCTTTAGATAAATAATATCCTGTATGGTAGCTATCCCTTTAGTTAAATTACCAATACACAAATAGATTGCTTTTAAATTATATAAATAATACCACGTTAATTGATTTGATAGCAAATGTATTTCTTGTAATTCATTCAAAATAATACTTGCTAGGATTACAGACCCGATCCATATGAGATTAAAGCCATCTATTATATACTATGGAATCTCCTGAGCTAAGATTCGGTTCGCTAATTTAAGAAAGATTCATTAATTACATTAAAAAAGGATGCTTCCGCAGGGAATTGAACCCGTGCCACCCACGTGGCAGGCGAGCATTCTACCACTAGACCAACGTGGCTTGGTTGAATAAGGTGCTGCTAGCATATGAACATAGTGGTCTAACATCCCACGGCCACAATAGCTGCCGCACCACAGCCCACGGCGACAGACGCTTCGCTCCTCTACTTACAGGATTTAATTAAATTAAAACTTTTTCATATTTTGTTTTAAAATAAAAACTGGGCTACGATCTAAGTCTAAAAATTAGCAAACTTTTAAGCCATCATACAACTGAATCGGTCCAGTATCTTTGGAGGAAATAGCGAACAAAGATACAAACATACAAAGAAAGAAAGAAAGAAAGTGACCACCGATTTTATGTTATAGGATATACATGAACTATTCACCCGGTTCGAAGGACCAATGTTCTTACAGTCTGACTATTTAAGTTTATGATTCAGAAGGACCAATACTATCAATGTGCAACTTTTATTTATTGTACTTAAATTACAATATTAATATTAAAAACCAAAAACAACTATTTTTTAAATAACGCTACCATAGCTACAGATATACAAAAATACTCTTTCACAAATTTACAAATTCTATTGCTGGACGCTCACAAGCTCTATTATGTTCCCGTCACTGCTTGCTTTTCTGTGCGCCGCTGATCTTTTCTCTTTTTTTAAAAAACCTGCCACTTGCTAATTGTAAATGAATTTACTGTCTATGGGTGCACTTTCTTATGATAAGCCACTGCTACAGTTTTGCCCTAAAGATGCAAGCGCTTAAGGCACCAGCCTCTACACCGCAAGGTAAAACGAGGTTATCGATTATACATACACTAGCAACCCAGTGAGACAAATGTCTCATTTAAAAAACAAAAAAGACCGTTTTTCAAATAGAACGCTTATTAAATAAAAACTGTACCCAGACCTGGAAGGTGTCAAAGTGGTACGCCGCATCGGAACATTCTGGAAGCTGTCAAAGTGGTTGCTTAACCGATCGAGGTTTTAAGGCGCAGAGGATCGCAGCTCCGTTTGGCTGCTGAAACAGCGTACTGACACTTCCGGTTTTCGAGAAATCGCGTGATTTCTCGAAAACCGGAAGTGTCACGTGACTGAAATTCGGTTCCTGACCTGACATGACCATTCCAAACATATAACTTTCATAACTTTTTTCTCTATCTCTTACGGCTTGGCTGCTGAAATAGCGTCCCGGACAGACAAAACAGCGTCCCGGACAGACAAGTCTATTAGATAAAGGATACTCGAATATATCGTCCCGTTTCTCCGGCTTCTTGTTTAGCTCACGTGCCTACAGCTCAGCTGTCAGCGGTCAATCTCTGTTAACCTTTGTTTGCGTTTCTCACATACGAAAACCAGTCAGAAATTATGCTTGCTTTTTTATTTAACCCTACAGGTTGGATGTATAACGTAAACCACCCTTTCTTTCACTTTCCTTTGATTCTCTGTTACACTTTAAATCACTCTTAACACTTCAATTGTTGTAAAGGGTGTTTATACATATCAAAAACGAGTCAAGAGTGCTTTGTCCAAAATTTTGTTTACGTTTTGTAGAGCGGAGCTTGTAGCACTTGAAGTTATCAAGCTTAACCTCCAATTTGTGACTAAGTGTTATCAGTGTCATAATTCAGTTGTTGCTATGTTATATTTATTGCCTACGCAGTAAAAATAAAACCATAATTTGGCGTTTAGCCGTGGTTTGTTGCTTAGTTAAATGTAACATGCTATGCAAAACATGCACTAGCAAAATTGTTCAAAACACTCTTGACCCGTTTTTTTAGACACTCGTTAGCTATACTATATACTTGCTTTATTTTCTAGGTTTTTACAGCTTATTACTCCGTATTTCGCTTCCCATTTTTCACATGTTGCGGTCCTGCTAATCAAATTCCTGAAGCAGTCTTTGTGCCACCTTAATGTGAGTTTGTGTGATTCAGATTTTACAAAGTCTCTCCTATTATATGGCATTTATTTTCTTGCCCTAAGTGGCAGTATCTCCTCCTCATGCTTGTAGGTATGCATACCACATTGTTTTAATGCAGCCGTTTACATCTTTGGGTAAATTTTTAAGTACTTTTGGGGAGATTTTATTTTGCAATTCAATAGACGGGCCTATTCTTTAACACACGGCACAATTTTTGACACAAACCTTCGTCCCCACACTGAGAGAAAAGTATCGTATATAATACCAGAATTCTGTTATCGTTTACCAGTTGTCGTGGTTGTATATGCGCTAAACACTAGCATTATTTGAATTTACCACGACACTACTGGTACTATGGAACTAGTACAGTATACTACACCTTGACGTGGTAAATATAGCTACCACAAGGTCCTGGTAATTTTGTCCTCATTTTAATGTTACAACAAAACATGTTCAATATTACAAGTATAACTACGTTAAATGATCGTATTGACTTACACGCAATATTATTTTTTTATCCAAACAACATGTATTCATTTAATACTGATCCAAGTTTATATTGACTTTTGATATAATGATTAATATTACCAAAAAGGATTTATCAAAATAACCACCACAAAATAATATTTATTACTAGCTAGTTAGTATTAGTAGTTAATAAAAGAATGTTATAAAAATTGACTATTTTATTGACACAAAAGCAAAAAATAATACATACCGAATGACATACAATAAAATAAAAATAAAATATAAAATTACAACAAAATACTTAGAAGCTAAAAATATAAGTGTGAATTATATAATATTATAAATATTAATATTAAATATGGCATGGTAACATAATCATAGAAACATCTTTTTTTATTAAAACACACGCAATTCACATGCTTAAGGTAGTCGCAAGATATAAAGCCAATGTCTTCGGTGAGTTCAACTTCGTAACTGTGGTAGTGTTTAGAGAAATCATTTGTTAACATTTTTTGAAAAACAAAATAGACGTTTGTATTTTCAGAAATAATTATATCGGTCAGTTTACCAAAAGTGGGTCCATTAAAATCGTGATCCTCCAGTAACAGAATTGTTCCGTTTTTATAATGAGTTCCACAAACATCTACCCAAGTAACAAAAACACATTTAGACGTTTCAAGTTTTATATTTGGCGGAACTTCAAATTTTTTTTCTGCAAATGAGATTGTCCTACCATGTTTAATATTATTTTCAAAAATTTTATTTTTTAAAAATGTGAAGGCGAGACTCAATTGATGTTTAATGGATAAGCTAGATAAAATGTTTATTCTTGATTTATTAACATTAGCCGAAGTTTTAAAAATTTGATGTTTCGCTTCAAAGCGTATGCTGGATAGCAAATCTAATGGGCCAGATTTGTTAAAAATTGTAGCATAATGAGTCAACATATGGAATTTGAAAGTTAAATTTTTCTTCGTTAAAGTTAAATATAAACTGTGGTGTTTTGTTATTAAATTTGATAAAATGTACGAACTATCTTTTTGAATATTTTTTGCGGTTACCATATCAATAATTTTTCTTAGATAACGGTATAGTTTCCAAAAAATATATTTTTCAGGTACAAAATCACCAATAAAAATAGGCAAATATCTTGTAAGAAACAATACCTCGGACGCTGACAACCTTAATTTCTCATTTTTTAGATCATTTATGAAGATTTTTGAGGGTTTATTTATATCATTGGTAAAACACCGAAAAGTTAAAATTCTATCATTTAGAGTATCAATAGAAAATAGACTAATTTCTATAAAGTGCCTTAAAATTAAAATTAGATCAATTTTGCAAATACCCTCTAAAAGATCGTGCATGGGATCACACGAATAATTTTCAGTTGCGTGAAAATAGTTCAGGTGATTCCATACACATTTTTCCTTTATTCCAGTAACTGAAGGATCGTTAAGGGTTAAATCATTGTCATAATTATGTTTAGTTCTTATGTATTCCTGTTTTTCAAAACACAGAAAATGTCTCATATTTTTAGGAAGTTTACAAACACGGCAACAAAAATGACTCACAAAGCTTTCAACAAATCCCAATATTTGATTTTGACCTAAGTTATCGCCTATTAATAGCCCAAGTTGAAAATATATCTTTTCTTCTTTTCCATTAATCAATACATCAATACCAATTTCTTTGAGATATTGTAGTTCGTTGATTAAAATTTGAAAAATTCTGTCGTTTCCAAATTGTTTTCTATCATTTGCTTTAAATAAAAGCCCTAAAAATATATTATCAACTTTAGATATTAACTCAGGAGGCAAGCAAGGAATGGAATAATAAACCGCTCCAATTTTATTTATTCCAGAATGAGATCCTAAAGCATTGCCACATTCAAAGTCATCAAAATAGATGAATAATAATAAAACGAAATGATCAGGGTTGAAAAATTTTGACTTATCTTTCCACAACTCTCCTTGGATAAAATTTGAAAAAACAAAATGCTCATTATTGAGAAAGTTTACGTATTCCTTTGTTCGTGTAAATACATCTGGTAACTGAAATAACTTTTCTAGCATTTTACGCATAGGTACAAATGACGCCGTAACATTACTATTTACAAAGATTTGTGAGTTATTTTGCTTAACTAACTTATATTTACTACCAATAACTACATCAACGGGTTCAATGTAGATACCAATTTCTTTAAAAAATTTTATACATTTATATTCACTTGAAAAGGAGGATGCTGCTTTATTTTCTATGAACTTGTCAAAAATATTGCTTACTTCAGATTGAACATATTCATCAACTTTAGTAACTTTTAACTTGTTCACAACTTGACTTTTTATTATCTCCAACTTGATTTTCCAGTAAGCATTGATATCTGTTAAAACTTTGAAAATATGTGTCCTCGGAATGTATTTATTTTTGTACAATTTAGTAATAAACCGAAGATAGTGAATATCTTGGTCATTAAAGTTGTCATCAGCATCTTCAGCATAATCACTCAAATTTACAAAATTGTCAGAGTCTAAACAAAATTCATTTTTAGAAATAGTTTCAATATTGGATTTGATGGAGCAATTTGATTGAATTTCCGAAAAAGAAGTGCCTTTTTGTAACGATTCGCATTCCGTGGTGGCAGCATGAGTTTTTTCTACGTGTCTTTTTAAAGCCTTTATTGTTTGAAAAGTTCTTATACATAAACCGCATTTAAATGAAATTTGTCCGGGATGATATATGGAAAAATGAACAAAATAAGCTTCGCGACTAAACTGTCTTTTGCAATCTTCACAAAACATGATTGAACTATTAAATTACTAAATAAACAACTAACTTATGGCAACTTATGAATAATGACAAAGATTAATTCAACAAAAACATCAATTTGTATTTAACAAAATAGTTTGTTCCATTAATAAATCCGAATAAACTGTCTTCACTGAAACAAAGGACGGATCCACTTTGGTGTTAATATTATAAATGTTTTTTTGAATAAAGACCCAGCATTGGGCCGATTCAGCTGGATAAGAGGCGTTTAATGCGAAAAACGACTTAAAACATACATCAAATGCCTTCAATGGAGTGTCTAGCTCGAAGATGATTTCATTAATTTTCACTAACGATCTTGGATTTGCTAGATTTCCAATCAACACCAACGTTGGCTGTTCGCTAGTCTTTAAGTCTTGTAACTTCTTTTCTCTTCTTTCTAGAGTTACTTGTAAATTTTCATTATCCTGAAATAAACGAAATGCTATTTTATTTGTTTATTTTTAAGGTGTATGCAAACCTACCTCAACGTAAATTAAAAATTCTGTCTCGGTTTTTGAATACTTAAGTATTTCATTGCCAGAGCAAGTCCCCCTTTTTCTTTTACGCACAATACTTGGGAATAAAAGCGGTAACACCATCAAAGCGACGTTCTTTTCAATTTGATCTAAAAGAATAAATTACGGTTTTAAATTAAGAGGTTATTCTAAGAAATAATTTTACTTACTTTGAGACACTTCTAAAAACGCGTTGTTTTTTAAATGTTTTTCTAATATTTTATTAATAATTGGACAGCCTTTTTTATTAGCAACATTGATAATTGATTTGTAAAGAAGGGCCCATTGGTTGATAAAATTGTTTGCATCCGGGTATAATTCTTCAAAATCTATTGAAAGCTGAAAAAAATAATATAGCACAAGAAAAAATAAGAATACACAAATAAACTCACCAACTGATAACCAAGAGGTAAACTTAAGGCCGGATACTGCTTCATGTATCGATCAATGCTTTGCTCGCCCTTGGTATATTTTGAGGTCCTAATCTTGGAAGTTATTTTCCAATTTCTTATGACTTCAGTCCAATCATTGGCATTATAATGAAGCCAGTGTAAAGCGTCCTCTACTTCTGCAGAAGGTATCACTTCTGCAAAATTAAATGCCATACGTAAACGTTATCGATGCAATAACAAAAGTAAGTAAATGTTATAATTATAAAATACCTTCTTGTTCTTCCGCTTCTACGATACTAGAGAGGCGATTATTTCTTTTTTGAGCCAGATTTAATTTTAAGTATTTTTTTCTTAAATTTGCATATTTATCCCACAACTTTCCTTGAGCGCTAACAGAACGTCCCCTCGATTCACGATATGAAGGAATAAAATAAGACGATTTGTTTTCTTGAGGAAATAGATTAACTATTTCTTCAGACAATTGCTCAAATCTTGACTTAGGAATTCTAAAAAAATAGAAAATGTTCGAAATTGTCTCTAACAAAGCAAGGCGTTAGTCACTTACGATGTATCGGGATTACCAGCCAGCTCATTGTCTATAATCAACTTCACTAAAAGGCCTCTTTTCAAAACTCTATTAATTTTGTAATTTTGAAGAACTTCTTTTCCATCGTTTGTTGAACTCAATAGACTTAAAATTTTATTTTCAATTATTATGTTACTTTCCGACTCTAATACCGAGGGTTCCGATAGCTCCCGATCAGACTCGTTTGATACAGAGGGAGAGCTGTAGCAGGTATTAGAATTGGAATTAAGAGAGATACTGTCTGTTCCTTGATCCTCGGCAAAAACTATCTTAGAATTCTGAAAACATTTTAATTAACAATTATTTATCAATATCACCATAACTCAAAAATTATGTTAACACTTTTTTATTAGCTGGCAAAAGCAGTTTTATTCAATAGTATGATAGACCAAATTCTAGTTAAGCACAAAAAATATAGATTTTTTTCTAATTCCGTTACAAAACACGGACCTTTTTTGCCATTTGGAATGTCAAAATGACGTTTCTTTTCGCACTTGTTGCAAGAAGTGGTTTTCTAGTTACATATTTTCTTGGCAACGAATAATCATCGCGATACAATGGTAAAATGATTAGAAAATTGTTATTTATTTGTTTCTTGGTTGTTATCCATTTCAGACGAAATTAGAAAAAAACTTGTACGTGACTGGTTGAAAAATCGTATTCTTTGCAAACGACATGTTGCCCAACTCGCTTCACACGTTAGAACGATTATTTTGAAACAAGTGATATAAATAAACTAGCTACTATAGCATTCGATTATTGGATTTCAAGATAATTAGATGTATTATTAACTAATTTTATATTACTATTACTAGTGGTAAGTAAAAGAAATATTATTTTTCTCAGTGTAAAACAATTGAAAAATATATTCCTAAAACTAATTTTAAATGATGCACAAACTTTTTGAGAAATCAATAATAAAACAGTGTTCCATTTGTTGCGAATTTTTCGGAAGACGCTGTATACGAAAACTTTACAGATCTACTTGTTTATTCATTATTTATGTGAGATTTCGATATACCTATAAGTACATTTCAAAATCACTCTGTATATGCGTCTTCTTAAGAGTGGCACATTTTTTATAATACAACGTATAGAACTTAAAATATTTAAATTCCAAATGGCAAAGTGTTAATCTTTTACTAATTATAATATCAAGTCTCTTAATGGGTATTTTATCATTTTTGTAAAATAAAATGAATTAATGAAAAACGCAGATTAACATTTGTAAGAATACTCTATTCTCGTTATCAAAGTACTGTACTCTTTTTGATGTATGCAGTCAAGATATGTAAGTTCTTACTACCATTCCAGTAATTTAATGTGTTTCTCATCTGCATTCCTTTAAATATGTCTTCTAATTGAAGTTAGTCCACCATAAAATCCTTTGCTATTATCGATCTTTTGGAGGGAATAATATTTGCAGATAGATTTGGCTTATATCGGCGCGGCGGTTAAAACAAATATGTGCAATCTAAATCTAAGAATAATTAAAAGCAGGTCATCTTGAAGTTTTGGCCCAACCATTAATGTTTTATTTAAACTAATCCCAGATAAATACAGCCTATGCTTCAACCTTCACCAGTAGTTTTTTGAATTTACTTGATTCCTTTATTACTGCGTGATGCGGTAGGTAAAACGCATAGGGTTAATTTAATTTTGATACCGGAACCAATTCTATATGGCTAACTCTTTGATAGTCGTTCATAAATGACTATAATTTGTTATAGTAAGGAATTTCGATTTAATTTAGTCTTTAAAATTGAAAATCGCCTACTAGTTATTTCCTTTGTTAAGCCGATTAGCCAATATTGGAGGGTTTTTGTAGTATTTCGAGTGTATCTGAATACACTCGAAATACTACAAAAACAAATATTAAAAATTATATTTAAGAAAAACCATAAATACTCCACTGAATTATTATTCAATGAATCTAAAATATTGACTATTCGACAATTGTATTTACAAAAATTAGCAGTTTTTTCCTTTAAACACAAAGATCTCTTTACAGACATAACACATAATTATGAAACAAGGTTGAAATCTAAATCTCATGTAGTTGTACCAAAAACCAATAAAGCCAATTCTCAAAAACATGCCTGTTACTTGTGTTCAAAAATTTTTAATAGTATACCAACTCATATTAAATTATCAAATAATTTAGAAACTTATAAACGCAATTTAAAAAAGTGGATTGTGGAGCAGCCTTTGGATTGTTACGCTTTGCTGACAGAGCTTATTGTATAGGTAATAATTTTTCGTTGTTAACCTGAATATTTGTAAAATTTTGATACTTGTTTTTTTTTAAATTTTATAAATACTAATCTTTATTTTAAAATCTTACGCCACACACAAGCTTAAGCTTATGTGGCTACTGTTAATGTGTGAAATGAATATTGTAAATACCTTTGTGAAATTAAATAAATAAATAAATAAATAAATTTTGAACGGCAGTTTTATTACCTGCCGGCACCGTTTCGAGGTTAGCAGGTTAGGTTTTCCGTCAGTTTTGACACAAACTGACACAAAACCTAACCGGTTCACCTCGAATTTGACATATACTGACAGTGCAAATTGGGGGTGTTCTGCCTCCCTCCGATACCGCTATCTAGGATAATCCTTACAGATGACACTTATACATGCCTCCAGCAACATTCTCTGAAAAAATAGGCCTTAACTAAATGATCACCAAAAAAAGGCCCAAGCTCTTAGACTATAAGGACCGCCATCCACAAAGCAACCACTAATAGAGGAGTTTCTTAAATGCACCTGTCAAATAATTGTTAGGGACTGGCCCACCCGTCGGAGGGCGCTAGTGTCGCCACTCGGCAAGGTTGTGAACCAAACTATAATTAATGATGGGTCAGTATGTGAAGAAGTGTTGTTTCAAATTGTGCCGATTTAGTGTAGGAGACATAAATTTCCCAAAGACATAAAAAAACCTACTAATAGAAACGTTTTCTGAATGCATCTGTCAAATCAAATAATTGTTAGAGGTTGGCCCACCCGTCAGGAGGCGCTGGTGTCACCTGTCCGCTTTTTGAAAGTGCGTAAATAGTAAACTCATACGTCAGCCTGACACCGACAAATCATTTAAAATGCGTGAAAAGCATTTTGAACCAAAGTAAATTGTTGCAATTGAGCACGACTATTGTAAGATTGACAATACTTATTAAACATTATTGCTATTTGAATTACTTAAAAAATATTCGTTATTCGCAAATATTTTGTTTGAATTTTCCATAATTATTGTAAACTTCAGAACCTATAAAGATTTTGCATATTCCGATTTATGCGGTTCAAAACTTTAAAATCGAGATTCTGATGAAGGCAAATTATGTATATGCAAAATTTGTATTGATGTTGACGGCATATCCTTGATTAATTCAAATATCGTAGTAAAAGCGTATTTAAATTTTGCCGCCTTGCTGGAATAGTTTCTGGTCCACCCAATGTAGGGCGCTGAAACTTTTATACAAGCATACTATGGGAGAAATCGCTCTATTAGTGGTTGCTTTGTGCCGCCATCTCTGATAATTATTATTAAATTACTGATCCAGTCAGCTTTGTAACATGTCATTTGGGTTGCATAAGCCACTCTATTTGTTCGTTGCGCCAAGTATAGTGCAAATTCCAATATAATCACATACAATTGACAACTAATCTAGTACTTAAAGGTGCTCATTGAGTGCAATATACGTGAGGTGAATTATTGTTCGTTTACATGCAAATCACTACGGTTGAATTTTTCTAAACCAAAACTGTGTTAAAAATTTAAGCAGTTGGTGAGAGTAGTTTTGCAATATCTATGCAAATAAAAAAAATCTCTTAAAATTTTTTAGCTTGGGCAGTATTTGGAAAGATTATTCTACAATATAAATACAGGGTGGTGCACGTAACTTGTCCGCTGCTGTAGTAAATTTATGCAACTCAAATTACATATATCGTAGCTACTAAGAACAGATAAACATTAAAAATCGGGAGTGTGCTTCCCTAGACTTTCTCGCATTCGCCTTGTTTTCTAGCAAATTTGAAAAGTTTATTGCAATGTATATACATACAGCAATAAAATTACATTTTCAGGTAACCACTACCTGTTTAGGTAAAGTGCCGCTTTAGGTTAACCTATCATACTGAAATTTTATATATGGGAGTGTTTCTCAATAATAAATGTATGTGCAAAATTTCGTGCAAATACCTTGAAGCAAACTGGTACTTTACTTGAATGGATACCGCTACCTGTTTAGGTAAAATGCCACTTGCGGTTAACCGATCATGCTGAAATGTAATATCTGGTAGTTTTTGTACATAAGAAATGTATGTACAAAATTTTGTTCAAATATCTTGAAGCAAACTGGTACTTTACTTGAATAGGTACCGCTACCTGTTTAGGTAAAGTGCCACTTCCGGTTAACCGATTTTGCTCAAAATTTGACAGGAATCTACAAATTTTGAATAATGACTATGTACATAATTTCAAAGATCTAGCTTATTTTGTTTTTAAGTTATCGTGTTCACACACACACACATGCACACACGCACACACATACACACACACAGACATAATTCGAAAAATGGTTTTTTCGGACTCTAGGAGGTCTAAAACGTCAAGATTCGTCAAAAGCTCGAAGTCGATTTTTTTGACGATTACAATACTTTCTCTATACTACCGTATGCGAGAAAGTAAAAATCGTATTAGCAATCATAGTTACCTTACTGATAGACAGATAGTCAGCAAACGTCAAATGTGATTGAATTATTTTCAAGGCTCAGAAATGTTTACTAACGTTGACAAGACTTATCTAATTTTGATTTATGGTGAGTGCCTCCAAAATTCGCAGACTGCTGTTAGGCTTTACAGAGAATGGTTTCCGGAAAGACGAGCGCCAAGCAGTACATTTTTTAAACGATTAGTAGCATCTTTAAAAGAACACGGGCAATTTTCGCAATCTACGAGAAGCCGCCCAAGAATAGCTACGCTTGAAGAAAATGGGATGTCCATTATTCAGGCAGTAGTTGAAAATGTACATGTAAGTCAACGACAATTAAGCCGAGATCTTGGCGTAAGTCGTCGTTCTATTCAACGCATTTTGAAAGCAAAGTTTCATCCATATCACATAGCTGTTTCTTTTAGTTTAACTTTGGCTATAAAATATTGTTGTGAAACTTCTCCAAATAGCAAGCAGATGTGTTTCTATCTATTACTTCATAAGTCAAAAAGCTATGCACTACATACACTTACTAATATTACTTTGGTTGCATATCCTTTAAATATCTATGATTCTTAAACACAATTTCATTAGTTAAGGGCTCTTAGTTGCCATTATACATGTAATTTGAGTTGCATAACTCAGGTACTGCACTGGACAAGTTACGTGCACTACCCTGTACATGACTTAGATTTTACTGTGTTAGTTTTTTAACGTTATTCACTATTAATTCAATACTGGAGCTTCCAAAGCGATTGTTATTCATTTTTAGAACGACGCCGATTTGCAAACTCCACATTGAGATTTTGGCGAAAGGTGTGTCAAACGCTATTCACTAAATTGAATTAATTAAAACCAATAGTGATCGCCTGAAAACACTGCGACATTAGGGGTCGGTTGCAGAAAGCAATGTTAAGTCTGGTGTTAGCTAACATCGCGTCAAAGTGAACAAAATCGCATCAAATTTTGTTTACTAATGTATTAGTTACCATAAGCATTTGAGATTTGATTCGTTTTTGTTCACTTTGACGTCGCGTTAGCTAACACCAGACTTAACATTGCTTTCTGCAACCGGCCCTAGATGTCTTCAAATGCAGTCAATTTTGACGGGCCGTTTCTGACAAGTTGACCAATTTTATTAGTTTGTTTATTATAGTGTTGAATAATCAACAAAATATGTAACAGTAATAATCTAGTCAATAGGCTTTATTATCTAGCACCAAAAATTACTTATTTGTGGTAGAATTCGGAATTTTTATGTAAGAAACACACTTTTAAGTGTACGATGGCTATCATCCAATTTCGGTATGTGGAACACTGTTCATGGTATAAACAGTTAAAGTCCATTTTATTTAATGAAAAATACATGGCGAGGCATTGCCGGTAGGCATTCGGCTATGTGGTCACGTGCGGCGAAGTGTCTTTCTCGTGAATTCGACATTGTGGTCACGTTTCGACAAAGTGGTCCTCTCTAGCATTCGGCGTTGTGGCCAAGTTCGACGATATGTACCGCTCGAGAATTCGACGTTGTGGTCACGTTTCGACAAAGTGGCCCTTTCTAGCATTCGGCGTTGTGGCCAAGTTCGACGATATGTACCGCTCGAGAATTCGACGTTGTGGTCACGTTTCGACAAAGTGGCCCTTTCTAGCATTCGGCGTTGTGGCCAAGTTCGACGATATGTACCGCTCGAGAATTCGACGTTGTGGTCACGTTTCGACAAAGTGGCCCTTTCTAGCATTCGGCGTTGTGGCCAAGTTCGGCGAAGTGTACCGCTCGTGAATTCGACGTTGTGGTCACGTTTCGACAAAGTGTCCACCCTCTGTTAATTAGAGCTTTACATTTTACACTTTCCACGCAAACTAGATTCTGATCGGGTAAGATCGGGTTCGCAAATACTGCTTAATGATTTTCGACGAAGTGGACACTTTCGGCAAAGTGTCCTTCATCAGCATTCGACGTTGTGGTCACGTTCGACGATATGGTCATCATATGATATTCGACGTTGTGTACACGTTCGACATTGTGGACCTTTCAAAATCGATTCGACGTTGTGGTTATTCGAGTTCAAATGGACGAAAAAGCAGAAAGGTATCGAGACGAGATAGAGTGACGAACGAGGAAATAATACGCAGAATGGAGGCACCAGAATGAGTTGTGGACAGAACTGAACGGAAAGCGTTAAACTGGTTTGGTCATCTGATGAGAATGGAGGAGACGACGATTTGGCCTATGAAGATCTTTAAATGGTCGCCGCCGGGTAAGAAAAAAAGAGATAGACCACACAAACCGTGGAATGAGGGTATTCGGAGAGCCATGGAGGAGAGAAACCTGGAAGAAGACCAAGCACAGGACAGGGAGGTTTGGAGACAGGGAACAGGAAGACGGCATTTAGCTGTATTGTAAACTATCATAACTGAAACCGGTTGTAAACTTCATGCAACACCTTAAAGCATCACGAACGAACGCCAATGAAAATGTCAAACGTTCAAACATAACACTGCACGTGCAGCAAACATCAACTAGTTAAAATAACTAGCGCCAAAATAATGACCACTCAAAAACGTTCGATTATTTCTAAAGACACTGTATATATCTACGCTCAAATTTGCCTGAAAATGGCCGCCAACAATCGTATGGCCACACTGTCTTGTATATAGTCACTGTAGCTGTGTGAAATGCACTGTAGCTGTGTGTAAGGTCACTAAATTAATAAGGTACCGCCATTCCATTCCTCGCGTGAGAATGTGAGAAAATTGTGAGATAAAGATAACAAATACAAATTTCCCAAGTGCAATAGGGAAGACACTAGTTTTTGGGGATTTTCTTTTTGGTGTAGTGGCTTTGCTGTAAAGTGAAATTATTGTTAGTATGTGTTTGTATCCCCAGTTGGAGAAAATTCTGCGACAAGGATAGATATACAAAATTACTAATGGCGGTACCTTTTGATATACCTAGTGACCTTAGCTGTGTGCGAGTTGCTGTGCCATCTATATCTGCAAATACAGACCAATTGATGGCAGAGAAGCAATGTCAAATTTCTCATTAAATAATCTTTTTCCACATATATCTTTTGCCGTCTTTTACTTCCTTTTACTACTATAAAGGAAGTATTGGATTCACCCCAAAAATTCGAAATTGAGTTTTCAACAGATCTTCACGTTTTAGAGTCCCCTGATCCCAAAAAACATATTTTTTTCATTGGTCTGTCTGTGTGTCTGTCTGTCTGTCTGTGTGTGTGTCTGTGAACAGAATATCTCAAAAACGAAAAGAGGTATGGCATTGAAACTTCATATATAAGTTTTGTGTACTATGTAGATGAGACAGCAAGCTTTTGAAGAAAATCGCATAACCGGAAGTAGGTGTTTACTCTTGTGATTTTTCAGTTTTTTTCGATTTTTTCAAAAACGGCTCTAACGATTTTTTTTAAATTTTACATTTTTCTTACATTTTTAATGTGTATTGATGTGAGATAGGTGATTTTCCAGTTAAATACTTCTAAAGTGGGTTTCTTTTGTTTTTTTTCTATTTTTTTTATTAACTCCTATTTTAAATAAAACACCCGGTATATTATTACATTTTTGAATTCACCTTAAAATTCTAGAGAAAATTTGTCTTTTCAACTAACACTCGATTTTGTACCGTTTTTGTAGAATTTGTAATTTTTGAAAATTTTTAACAAATTGTTAAAAATTAAAAATGAAATTTTTGACTAATTATAAGATCACTGTAAAAGGAAGTTGTGTGAGTGTATCACACCAGATTTTTAAATAATATTTCTCTTAGTGAGTGTTTTATTTCTGTAATTACTTCCTTTTACTATAAAGGAAGTATTGGATTCACCCCAAAAATTCGAAATTGAGTTTTCAACGGATCTTCACGTTTTAGAGTCCCCTGATCCCAAAAAACATATTTTTTTCATTGGTCTGTCTGTCTGTGTGTCTGTGTGTCTGTGTGTGTGTCTGTGAACAGAATATCTCAAAAACGAAAAGAGGTATGGCAGTGAAACTTCATATATAAGTTTTGTGTACTATGTAGATGAGACAGCAAGCTATTGAAGAAAATCGAATAACCGGAAGTAGGTGTTTACTCTTGTGATTTTTCAGTTTTTTTCGATTTTTTCAAAAACGGCTCTAACGTTTTTTTTTAAACTTTGCATTTTTATTACATATTTAATGTGTATTGATGTGAGATAGGTGATTTTCCAGTTGAATACTTCTAAAGTGGGTTTCTTTTGTTTTTTTTCAATTTTCTCCTATTTTAAATAAAACACCCGGTATATTATTACATTTTCGAATTTACCTTAAAATTCTAGAGAAAATTTGTCTCTTCAACTAACGCTCTATTTTGTACCGTTTTTGTAGAATTTGTAATTTTTGAAAAAAATTTAAAAATTTTTAAAAATTAAAAATGAAATTTTTGACTAATTATAAGATCACTGTAAAAGGAAGTTGTGTGAGTGTATCACACCAGATTTTTTTTACTTCCTTTTACAATAAAGGAAGTATTGGATTCACCCCAAAAATTCGAAATTGAGTTTTCAACAGATCTTCACGTTTTAGAGTCCCCTGATCCCAAAAAACATATTTTTTTTTATTGGTCTGTCTGTCTGTCTGTGTGTCTGTCTGTCTGTCTGTGTGTCTGTCTGTGAACAGAATATCTCAAAAACGGAAAGAGGTATGGCGTTGAAACTTCATATATAAGTTTTGTGTACTATTTAGATGCGACAGCAAGCTTTTGAAGAAAATCGCATAACCGGAAGTAGGTGTTTACTCTTGTGATTTTTCAGTTTTTTTCGATTTTTTCAAAAACCGTTCTAACGATTTTTTTTAAACTTTACATTTTTATTAAATTTTTAATGTGTATTGATGTTTGAGAAGGGATTTTCCAGTTGAATACTTCTAAAATGGGTTTCTTTTGTTTTTTTTTCATTTTTTTTTATTAACTTCTATTTTAAATAGAACACCCGGTATATTATTACATTTTTGAATTCAGCTTAAAATTTGAGAGAAAATTTGTCTTTTGAACTAACTCTCTATTTGGTACCGTTTTTGTAGAATTTGCAATTTTTGAAAATTTTTGACAAATGCTTAAAAATGTTAAATCAAATTTTTGGCTAATTATAATATCACTGTAAAAGGAAGTTGTGTGCGTGTATCACACCAGATTTTTTATGCTAGGTTTATTTTGTTAATAAAGAGATAATTTGAGTTCATCTTTCAGTGTTTGTATTATCATAAGTTTCTTACATGCGACCCGCACAACATTTTTAAATTTGTAGCTGGCCCCTTGTAAAAAAAGGTTGCTCATCCCTAATATAATGCTTCATGAGTTCCCACAAAATCAATAAAAATTTCATCATTTTCGCTGATCCAAATCACGTTTGCACTCGTTTCGAATTAAATGTTCACCGCTACATGTGAAAAAATGTCCCACAACTGTTTGTCACCACGATGACGGCCGTCATTCAAATGAAGGTACCACTATTTGACATTTTGGTCATCCTCAACGCTCTCTAGGAAATCAATGCTATGGATTTGTATAGACGTTTTCTAGACGTTTTAGTGACGTCATCCACCGCTATAAAGCACCTCTATAGTACCATATATATAATATACATATATTGCTGGTAGGGCCTGGAAACTTCAGAAAACATTACGGCGCCGACATAGTACCACTAGGAGTATAACGCGTCTCGTGCGCATGCGTGAGAATTCGAACCCCGCCTTTAGAAGCGAATTTTAAACTTGACCACTTCCCCATTGGGCGGATGACGCCGCCGCGCTTGCGCACAGCTCACCGTATACATGAAGGAGTTGGTTGTGTGTCTCACTTACAAAATTAAGGAAGGGTTACACAGAGCTAAGTTAATTAGTATACCCACTTGTCAACAGAAAACCTTTCTTAAAAATCAATTCCACTACTTTTCTATATAAATCCCTCAAACTCATGTGTTTAGAACTTTTTTATTGCGATTCTCATTCCAACTCAACGGCTGTCACATTTTGAAGATTTTTAGAAATTATTTCATTAATTTCAAAAGATTGTTTTCTTAGTAAAAAGTACTTACAACCTAGTTTTAAAGTAAGAATCGTAATTTAAAAAAAAATGTAACAGTTAGGAAATGCTTTGTTGCAAGTTTTTAAAAATATTAAAGTTAGTTGCTGTAATGTTAACCCTTCATCTAACAGATTTGCTTGAATATATCTGAAATATAGTTCAGCTTCTAGAATAGCATCATAAATTATTTTTGATAGATAAAACAATGCATTTTGTTTGTAACATTTGAGATTGACTATATTGCACACAGAAGAAATTGAACTATCGGTGCTATTAGTTACAACAGACGTTAAACAAGTACTACACGTTTTCTGATTATTTTTGATTTTTAAAATAGTAAAACCCATCAAATAATAAAGAGATTCTTCTTCAGAGTCATTAAGCAAAACGCTATCGTCAAAATTGCATATCTATATATACACACAGATCAATAAAAAAACCAATTAGGGCAGGCTGTAATATGTGTTATACGCTTGGCAGTACTGAAGTGCATTGTCAGTCTATGTCAAATTCGAAATTTGCAGGTTAAGTTTTACGTCAGCCTGTGTCAAACAACAAACAAAACCTAACCTGCAAATCTCGAATTTGACGTAGACTGACAATACACTTCAGTACTGCCAAACGTATAACACATATCACAACCTGCCCTAATTGGTTTTTTTATTGATCTGTCTGTATAAAAATCAATCGCCGTGTGTTAGTAACGCAAAAACTCGAGAACGACTTGACCGATTTGGATGATTTTTTTTGTTGTGTTCGTCCACTCCTGATGTGGTTTAGCGAAAAAGAAAATTCGCAAAAATCCAAAGGGAAAGCCGGAAAATTGGAAAATATCGAAAGTGTGGTTTTCTATACACTATACGACTTTCTATTTACAGTCACACTTTTATGATTCTGTGCTTAATAGTTTGAAGGGTTTTCACCATCATGTCATAATCCAAAACAAAGTTTGCCGGGTCATAGACATGACATAAAATTAAAACTCTATAGTGGTGAAACAGGGTTTCAGAGACAAATTATTTTTGGGTAGAACAACGTTTGTCGGGCCAGCTAGTGCTAAATAATTCCTTTTCGCATTCTTTTTCTGCTTCTAATGGCATTTTTTGAAGATGTTTGTTATTTTGAAAAAAATCCAACAATAATCTAGTAATGTAGGTTTACCTATAAAATACGTATTGTAGTTAATACGAAAAACATTAAAATTATAACGGACCTATTACTTGTCCAGTAGTATTGTCATATTGCAAACCTGGTTTTCAAGCCATTTCATCAGTTATTAAAACAGCATGCTTTTCTTCTGATCTCATGCAGTCTACTTTTTCTCTTAACAAAAGAAATAAGTCATCAAATACACCAGCATTAAATTTAAATTTTTCCAATCTTTGTTGTAAAGTGCGAATGCTAGGTAGCGGGTAACCTTGCTTTCGAAGCTCTTCTTAACCTGTAGTGCTGCATGAGGTGGAAGTGGACTTCCATTTGTGATTTGGTCACGAGCATGTCGTTGTCATTTTGCTGTGTTACTTTTCTTAGCTACTGATGATGGCAGCTTGACTGTCGAAATACGTATTTAGCAGTTGTTAAATATTTGTGTGTGAGGGGTTTTAACAAATTGTGATATTTTCAAACCACAGGCTCCAGCAGTGTTTTATTTTTTATGTTAAATACAACTTAAGAGCTCTTTTAACAGTGTCAGTTTTCTACTGGCGACGAGTCATGTTCTCTTTTTTTATATAATTAATTTGATCTTCGATAAAAACACGGTGAATGTGTTCCTGTAGGTTTTTGATTTCATTTTCAGATTCTCGTATTTTTTTTGGGCCAATTTTAACTTTTGTTTTAATTCTAACACAACCAGATCTCCCTTCGTTGTTACAAGCAAATCCTCTTGCGAATTAACTTCCATATTATGTTCGATTACTGCGTTGGTTGCATTTGCAGGTACAACTTTGAAAACTTATTAGAAAAACGATCCGTTAGCTAAAAATATGTACCTACCTTCTACCAATTTCATGCCTTCTTCAGCGTTATTATTTGATGATACTGCTGAAGTTCTTCTTGCTTTGAGAATTGTTCTGTGACAAAATATAGCTGGAACCGTTTACCAACGCGGTGGTCTTTTGCCGTCAGCTCTACTATTTTCGAACTGATTTTGGGTAAAATGTGTCTAAAACACAAAATGCTTTAGGCAGGTAGTTGCAGTGTTTAGTACTTCCAATAATGGCATTTAAAGTAAGCTTTACTTTCCTAAAATTCAAAACCTCATTTAAAAACGTGAATAAACCCTCACCTCGATATTATTTCTACCAATATTACATAATGTCAAATTCGATGTTAGCAGGATAGGTTTTGCGTCAGTTTTGACACAGACTGACGCAAATCCTAACCTGTTAACCTCGAATTTGACATTGAGTGACAGTGTCACCAGAGTCAGTTATCAGCTATTTATATGATTTAATGCACGACATGACTTCATCAGTTCCAAAGCCGACTAGACCACAAATTCTAATGAATACCCTTTACAACAAGATAAAAATAATGGTTCAGAGGGGTGCTATTCTTGAAACCGTGCGGACAGAATCCGTGTGCGGATTCGCCGGTATTTCGCATACGAATATACGAATCGTATTCTGGAATCGGCGGAACGTATCCGCATGCGAATTTATAGCGCGGAAATACATCGAGTGCGTAGTGGCCATGCGTATGTAAGCTCCGCATGCGGAATGGCATCTGTTTAGCTGGAGATCACTATTATAAATTTACTTTTTGTTAAAGTAAAAGAACTGTCAAGTGGAAAGTTTTCATATTTTGTTGTTATTGTAATAAAGGTAAGCTAATAAATTTTTTTCTCCATTTATTTATTGGTGCGAGTTGCTAATTACCATTTACATTAGATGGCAAAAATTGAAGATATTGCTCAATTAGAAGCTATTTATAATCTTGAATTGGCTGAGAATCATGCCAATACTGAAAGGAGGACCTTGCAACGATATGATGCCTTTCATTTATAGGAACTGCAATTTCAAAAATTATTTCGTCTATCTAAAGAATTGACAAGAAATTTAATTCAAGAAGTAGACAATTATATAGAGGCTCCTAGTAGAATATCCGCCTTAGATTCCACTACTAAGGTAATTAGTATCAATAATTATTACCAAATATACATTATTGTTACACTACGTTTTTTAATGTATTAAGTATTTATTAATAATTATTTAAGGTATTGACAGCACTAAGGTTTTATGCAAGTGGCAGTTATCAAACTGATATTGGTTTAAATGTTTATACAGCAATAAGTCAGCCTTCTGTTAGCCGTTGTATAAGGGAAATAAGCAACATAGTTGCTCGACCGGAATTTTATAATTCTTGGGTTAAATTTCCGGAAACTATGGACGGATTAAAAGCTACTCGAAATGAGTAAGTTAATAAGTTAGTAATATAATTTAAAGCTCGTATTGGAATATTGTACATGTAAATATTATAATTTTTAGATTCTACCAAAAATTTAATTTCCCTGGTGTGGTCGGTTGCATAGATTGCACTCACATTGCAATAGTTGCACCCCGAATCGATGAGCACATATATGTTAATAGAAAGGGCTATCACTCTTTAAATGTTCAACTAGTAAGTATTATTCGTCCATGATTTTTTAAAACTTTAATTAAAACTATTTTCAGACATGTGATGCAAATCTTAGAATTTTACATGCAAGTGTTAGATATCCAGGGAGTACTCATGACAGTTACGTTTGGAACAACAGCAATTTAAAAGATTATTTTGTAAATCTGCATAATAGGGAACATACATCATTTTTTTACTAGGTTTGTATACACCAATATGTAATACATAATTATAGGTACACAATAATAAAATGTTGAAATTTATGCTGTTGTATGAGATTCTGGCTATGCACTGAGATCATATATGTTAACACCACTTACAAACCCCGAACCTCTACCTGGTACTTCTGAATATAGGTACAATCAAGCGCACAGGAGTACGCGATCGTTAATAGAAAGATGCAATGGTGTTTTAAAGATGCGTTTTAGGTGTCTTTTAAAGCACCGTGTACTTAATTACGATCCGGAAACAGCAGCCAAAATTACACAATCTTGCATCGTACTGCATAATATGTGCATTGCAGAACAAATTCCTGAGCCCGAATATGAGGAATTTGATGAAGTGGATTTTGGTATGATACCGAATATTAGAGAAGGAGATGCAGTACTTAGACGAGTCAATCCAGAATTGACTAAGGGAAGAGAAATGCAAACAGCAATAATTAATAGATATTTTGAATGACTTCTATATTTATGATAAAAAATTAAACAATAAAAATAAATTAATTAAAACTTTTTACAAACTAAAATTACCTATGCTTATTAAGAAGTATATTTTGATAACATAACGTCAACTTTATCTAAAAGGCACTTAGGGCCGATTTCATAATCAATTTTAAAGCTTCATTTAACTAAAGTGACATTAGACTGTGGTGAGTGACATGTGTTACATATATCATCATGCACATTCTAACATTACTTTAGTTAAATGAAACTTTAAAATTGATTATGAAATCGGCCCTTAATATTATTGTTTAATTCCTCCTTTAATTGAAGATCTTTTTCTAATAAAGCCAGCTTCTGTTCGTAATAGTTTTTCTTTAATTCTAATTTCCTTTCAGCAGTTTTCGCCAGTACTTCTGTAGCACGAATGGAATTTTCCAATCTTCTGGTTGTTGAAGTTTTCTTCCTATTTGCTTCTATAAATGCAAATACTATATTATTGACAAAGTACATTATTCACAGCAACTTCTAATAACTTATATATATTGTTTATAAAACAGGTTGATTAGATTAAACGAAAACTTACTAGAAGCGCGGGTTCCTTTATTTTCAAAATGAGTTACTGTACACTGACTGTTTTCTAAATCATGTGTCGGTAAGTCGATAGCTTCAATATCATTATGGACTTCTGTTGTGCCGCCGTTTTCAACATCTGTGTCCTGAAATATTTATTATTAAATCATGAGAATTGTGTAAGAAGGAAGTTATTACTATATTAAAATATTTACCATACTAATAACCGATTCCTCGACTGGAAGACCAACGATGGACGTTTTGCTAATTAAAGCCAAGACATTTTCTTCTGCCTCTGTCAAATCTGGTATTGGTTGCCCTCCACCAGTGTTTTTCTTGTGTTGAAGAATCTCACTTTTTTTGGATTTGATTTTCTGCTTGGTGTCTTGCCAAACCTATTAAAATTAGCATAAATGTGGTGCCTAAATTATATTCTAATTTAAAATGTACCTTTCTCCACTGCTTCCAGTCTTTTTTCGCTCCAGGAATAGCATTCAGTGTTTCACTTATTGTTTGCCATTTTTGCTGGGCATCTTTGGCCGTAAAATTTGGGGTGAATTTCCCACTCGTTAAGTTGGGCTCTTTTTTAACATTTCAAATAAATTATCTTTCTGTTCTTTAGATAAATTTCCACACCGCTTTGCCATTTTCACTTAATCAATAACTAAGTCAAAGTTTTGATAAAGTAAACACATTTAATTACAACTGTCATCCGAAACAGTTGCCAAATAATGCAATCGCATTGCCGCGCCCGCTGCTCTTTTGTTACAGCGAGCATACGCATGCGAATATGAACAGTGAAATCCGCACTACCTTGAAGAATAGCGTATCGCAGCGTGCGGATGGTCGTATGCGTAAATGATCATGCGGAAAGCTTCCGCATACGAACGATACGCACAGTTTCAAGAATAACACCCCATTTACACAGAGACAAATAGAAACATTGTTTGCATATTGTAATAGCAAACAGCTTTTTCTTGCAGTTTTAAAAAAACTGAGTGTTTTGACTGTTTAACGACATTTTTATATGGTTGAGTTTTTGCAATATTTTGTATTATACGATGACGATGACGATAACGATTTACTTATTTAAAGAAAATCGCAATTTCAAGGTAATTTCTCCATCTGTAAATGAACTTCAATTTAATAAAATTCTGCGTGTTTTTATACTTTATACTTACAGACAATTGTTGATCATACAGAGTAGTGAACATTAAAAAAATGTTTTTCAATATACCATATTTATTTCTATTTTCCTCTTGATGCGAAACCATTTTCTCTGTTTTCATTAACCATTTACGGTGTCTTTGGCAAGAAGATGGTCAATTTTGTTAAATATTTATTACATTTTAACTAAACATGATATCAACTTACTACGTATTTATTTCATACAATAAACTAGCATTACTTTTTAGAGTTTTCTTAAATAATTGAAATATTATTTAAAATTATGTTAAAATATACTGATCTAAGCGAACTTTCCTGTATAAAATATGCACTGTAATATTTGGAGAAAAAAATAGTAATTTTAGTTTGCAATAATTATGTGTCAAGAACGTATTTATGATAAATTACATATTAGTTATATATTAAATAAACGTGATGTTATAGAATATTGCAAATAGCATACTTTAATATGGTATGCTATGTATAAAATTAGACATTATACAAGGAAGGCGCCGTTTGAAGATGCCATATGACAAATAAATAATATAAAAAGTTAATATAATTGAGAACGTCTAATTTAATCACCAAATGTCAAGTATTTGCTTTGTCTACGTTATGTTGCGGACACATTTTTCGGTTCTTCTGTGTATGTCACTCCAAACAGAAATATTCCCTTATGAATTGCAAATTTAGTATGCATTGCATCAGCGAATTGCAAAAAAGTATCTATTCACATTTTTCATATCAAACAAACGTTGATACTTAAAATAATCACCTTTTAGCTTAATTAATAGTACTAACTTTAAAGCGTAAACGGGACAAAAATAAAAACAAGTGAGAAGGACTAATTTTTCTCACGCTTAAGCATAGAAGTTTTTTTTCTAACGGTGTATATGCAGCCTAGATGTGAAGCTTAGACCTGCCGTTAATTGAAAAATTCCAAAAACAGGCCAATTTAAGTGTATTACAGAAAGGTCAACACGGTTTAGAAATCGTAACTTATGTTAATTTATGCAGCGTTAAAAGGTTTGTTCATTGCTTTTAACTCACTTATTAGTGACTGTAATAGCTTCTGTGCCTTCGAGTTTATATTATTCCATTTATTTTATTGCGATTAGCGTCAGCGCTGTATTTCCCATGCACCTGTATTTAAGTTAGCTTATTATCACCTATAATTATCAGCCTTGTTATATATTGGCGTTGCTTCACTGTGACAACTCAGGAAATATTATTTTTAATTTTATGCAATGCCGATGTAAAGCATTCGAAACAGATATATTTTAATGATTTTATGCTAATATTTTGTTTAAGTTGTATGTTTTCTCTTAAGCTTTAAATTATCTTTTCATTTTGAGGATTTTATTTTTTAAATACGGTCTAGTAGAAAGTATTATTTTAAGCACGACATATATTTTCTGATTTAACTACTGGAATAAATTGAAAATTGAGCTAAAGTACGATGTAACTATTGATTAATGATATTAGTCCGTGTATTCTGTTAGTGAAGTAATTGAATTTGTAATGTAAGTTAATGAAAATTATAGCAGTTAATTCTGATGTAACTTTTAGAGATTACATTTCCATATTTATATTGCAACAATTGGACTAACATATACGAGTACAAAATTTCGTTTTTGCTATCCTCGTCTAAAAGACGAAGATAGTATTTTAATCGCGAAAAAATCACCCTCCGAAATTTCTTGAGTTCTTCACGTTTCCGGGTCACTGGATGACGAAAAGTAGGTTTTCTCAATTCCGTCTGTCGGTCTGTCTGTTCGCGGTATAACTCAAAAGCTCTATATACTATAAATAGATACAACTAATAATTTGTACATAGCTCAGACTTTATCGTTAGCAAAAATGAGACCTAACAGATACAGGGTAACTTCACAAGTGGCACAGAATAGTATGGTGTCTTTATAACGCAGCAGAAACTCGTACAATTCGAGCACGGTCATAGCTCAGTTGTTCAAGCGGCTGCAAGCGGGTGACCCGAGCGAAAGACTCGCTTGGAAGTGCGAAGTTCGAATCGTAGCTGACTATATATTTTTTGCAGATTGATGTAATTCGAGCGAGGAAAGTTCCTAATAATATATTTTCCTGTAGCAAGGTTCATATGATAAACAGTATTCATTAAATACTTCTGCACTTTGCACAGTGTTTATATTATTGTCAATTCATTATTGGCCTAATATGATTTTTAATTTATATAAAAAATGAAGAAAGTGGAACGTCTAAAAAAGTTTGGTGGAATTTGGTTTCGAGTTACATAATTGTTAAATAGTAAGTAGCAACTGGATATCATTTTAAAAACTACAAATATTAAAATGAGGAAGTTTTCTGTGGTGCAATAATTTCGTGCTTTAACTTGACGGTATGGAAATTAGAAAAAATAGTTTTAGAGTGCTTGCTTATTTTGCTTCTATATTTTCAGTTAACGTTAGCGCGCTTTTGTCTTTTCCGCTATTTAAGGTTTTGCCATTAAAAATGAACATGAGAGTTAGATCAGACGAGCGAGTTCTAGAAAATGGTTCTTCAATAGTAAATGTATGGTACTAGCCTTGTTGGATCTGGTTTGTGATACACAGATAGTAAAAATTTGCAACATTTTTGACTGTACCCAGAAACAAAAATAAATATTAATGTAAATAAATAGAGAATGGTAACGCTTAAGAAGAAAAAAATAAAATAAACTATTACATTAGAACTATTTAGTAAATCAATTGAGTGTTTTATTTTTCATGAATAATAAATTATTGTTTATACGTTGTATTTATGTTATTCATGTGGTTTAAAGCAGTTGGAAATCGATACATTTGTTATGATTTGAATTACCAAGTGCAAAACCATTGATGTAAAATACGTATTACACCAATTACGATTATGTCACTGAAGCAGTATTGGGTTTATAGCAGTGGAATATTTATGATACCTTAAAGACCCGACTGCAAAACACCTAATTGTACGGGATGTAATTATGAACATAATCAGACTCATGTGCAATACGAATACATCGAAATCAAATCAAATCTAAATTAATACAGTCAGGTCATGTAAGGTGTATAAATTACGTAACGATCAACTTTCGCGATTGGACCGTGTCATTATTGAGGTTGACGAACTCAATGTATCATTCACTTTCATAAGGTGCTTCATCAGGATGTAAGCAAACGACCATGGTAATTCAATGTGTAAACCACGCTAGAGGCGAAACTCTTCTAACGATGGGAAGGCATGATACTAATTAGTATCATGATCGAAAGGAGGAAGGCCAACTTTATAGTCAGGAGTATTGGGGGTTGAGTGAAGAGAGCGGTGGCCGAGGTTTAGACATTAGCGCTTACCACATGAAGGAAAGCAGGAAACCTTCGTCTCGAGTGGGATTGTTTGTAAATCTCAATGACTTCAGAAGTCTTTTTGCCAAAGAGAAATGGGGATTTGTAGATAGTAGAACTTCCATCGAAAAGGATCTTAAGGACGGTATTGCATTGGTATTCTGCGATGACTCATGATGGTACGAGTTTTTATTGAACGTCCTTCTTGGAGACTTGTAGGCTTTCAGGCCTCGCCTTCAACAACGGTCTGAAATTTACCTACGCGCCTTATAAAGATGCTCTTTCCGGACTTGTTGCGTAAACTACTATTACATGTGTGACATGCTCAGAAAACATCGAAGAGCTGCGGAATAATAATATAAATAAATTCAAAAGAATAAGGAGGAGAAATATTGCATGACCACCAGTGCAATACGGTAAAAGGTTGAGTGATTTTTGGAAATGAACGGTGTCCCATTCAAATATTTATTATAAATATTTTATCTGTCTTACTGCTGTTTAGTGATTTACGAAAAATAAAATTACGTTTGATCATGGTCTACTGTTATTTGTTTTGATTTAAATTAGCATATGTTCTATTTTTTTTATACTTTTAGGGAGTTTCGTTTTTAAAATAAGATACTAGAAACTCAAAATAAAATGGAAAGTGTCATACATAAAAAATATTTGATACCCTCTATATATCATAAAAGTTGACAGTGGCAAATCGACAGTGGACGATTACAATTTCGATAAGAAAATGAAATTCGGTATTAAAAGTGGGCTAATAATGCTCCAACGAAAAACATGTAATATAAATCATGAATTGGCGAAAGCCAAAAAAAGGAAATCTAAAATTTGAGTTTTTTTGCGTTATATCAGACATTAATAGTAGTAGTTGTTTTTCGAATTAGAAGACAGCATACACTTGAACAACATTCCCACAATTTAAGCGTTATTGCATATTTTCAAATAAGCGAGTTCTCAATAGCAACCCTTGAAACTCCAGTATCTTCTATTTGTATTACACACAGAAAGTAAGTATTCTTAATTCATCTGGAAAAGATCAGTCCTTACACGATGATCAAAAATAGTTGTCTATGCCGCTTCCTAGTACTTTTGCATTTACTACATACCAAAAAGTATTTAATATACTGCAGTCTTAGTTTGAGTACTATATTTAATATGCAGTAGAATCGGACACAACTTTATATGATGAAATAACTTAGAAACTGACTAAGTAATTGCATATTAAATAAACACAAATTAAATTAATATTGTTTTTATTTCCTTCAACTAAAAGGCAAAAGAAGTACATATTGTAACAGGAGAGATATTAAAAACACCAAACCTTCCCCATGTATCACATTTAATAAATGTTAGGTTAATACAGCAGCGACATGTTTCGACTAAAAAGTCATCATCAGGCTAACTACAATTAATATTACAAATAAGTAAAATAGAACCGTTAAAAGCCGAGAACTTACATTTTAAAAACAGTAGTTAAAAAATAAAACCATAATTAAGCAAATCAGAGTTGAACCTTGAGGAGGTGCATGTGTTAAACCATATGTGTCAAGTCACATGGAAAATTACAGACCTAGTCGGTCGTGAAGGCGCAAATTACATGCTTTGTGGATAGCTACCGAAGCTTGAGGGTTGTTGTTATTAGTTGTCAGTTTGATATACTTGGGTAAGACCTTCTCTTTTCGACAGGAACTGTTAAACCAGATGTTAAGGGAGGCTCTCTTCAATTTAAGGTTCAATTTACAGAACTGATGGATGAGGTTTGCTCGGTGGGCAAACGGAGATACATGGGGAAGGTTTGGTGTTTTTAATATCTCTCCTGTGATGTACAACCCCATTTCGAGTTACCAATGGATCCTTTTGTTGAAGAATTTGCCCACCGAGCAAACCTCATCCATCAGTTCTGTAAATTGAACCTTAAATTGAAGAGAGCCTCCCTTAACATCTGGTTTAACAGTTCCTGCCGAAAAGAGAAGGTCTTCCCCAAGTATATCAAACTGACAACTAATAACAACAACCCTCAAGCTTCGGTAGCTATCCACAAAGTATGTAATTTGCGCCTTCACGACCGACTAGGTCCGTAATTTTCCATGTGACTTGACACATATGGTTTAACACATGCACCTCCTCAAGGTTCAACTCTGATTTGCTTAATTATGGTTTTATTTTTACTTCCTTTTACGATAAAGGAAGTATTGGATTCACCCCAAAAATTCGAAATTGAGTTTTCAACAGATCTTCACGTTTTAGAGTCCCCTGATCCCAAAAAACATATTTTTTTTCATTGGTCTGTGTGTCTGTGTGTCTGTCTGTGTGTCTGTCTGTCTGTGTGTCTGTCTGTGTGTCTGTCTGTGAACAGAATATCTCAAAAACGAAAAGAGGTATGGCGTTGAAACTTCATATATAAGTTTTGTGTACTATGTAGATAAGACAGTAAGCTTTTGAAGAAAATCGCGTAACCGGAAGTAGGTGTTTACTCTTGTGATTTTTCAGTTTTTTTCGATTTTTTCAAAAACGGCTCTAACGATTTTTTTCAAACTTCACATTTTTATTACATTTTTAATGTGCATTGACGTGAGATAGGTGATTTTCCAGTTGAATACTTCTAAAGTGGGTTTCTTTTGTTTTTTTTTCTATTTTTTTTTATTAACTCCTATTTTAAATAGAACACCCGGTATATTATTACATTTTTGAATTCTGCTTAAGATTTTAGAGAAAATTTGTCTCTTCAACTAACGCTCTATTTTGTACCGTTTTTGTAGAATTCGTAATTTTTGAAAATTTTTGACAAATGCTTAAAAATTAAAAATTAAATTTTTGACTAATTATAAGATCACTGTAAAAGGAAGTTGTGTGAGTGTATCACACCAGATTTTTTAACTACTGTTTTTAAAATGTAAGTTCTCGGCTTTTAACGGTTCTATTTTACTTATTTGTAATATTAATTGTAGTTAGCCTGATGATGACTTTTTAGTCGAAACATGTCGCTGCTGTATTAACCTAACATTTATTAAATGTGATACATGGGGAAGGTTTGGTGTTTTTAATATCTCTCCTGTGATATACAACCCCATTTCGAGTTACCAATGGATCCTTTTGTTGTACATATTGTAATTTTGAAAAAATCACCTTTAGAGACTTCTTCAGAACTTATGTTTCAGGGCCCCTAGATGACGAAAAGCATGTTTTTTTTAATTCTGTAAATTCTGAAGATGTTTTTATTAGAACTTTTCGACGAATAAAAATTTGGTTACAAAAAATATGTACTGGAAAGCCTGCCTTATTTTAAAACGTTTTTGGCTTTCTTAATTTTTTAAAAGCATTAGTTTTTGTGTAAAAATAAAATATATGTGGGTTACTAATTTTACGTGTTAACCTACATACCTACAGATAAAAAAAATGTGCTTTCTTATTGGTAGAAAACATCTCTTAATTTTCATTTTAATATCATTTAGCAGATTTCAGTAGAATGACAAAAATTTTATTTCAGCCCTCTTGGTAATGTCTCCGCAAAGGTTGAGAATCGTACTTAAACATCTTGGTTTTTCTTATTTTGACCTTCTGTACATGCCCTAAAAATATTTCCTTTTTTTCCCTGAAATACTCTGTATATAGTGTTAACTCAGGAACTATTACCGTAATTGGATGAAAGTAATGTATTGAACATAGCTTAGGTTGTCACCCTTGACAAAATATGTATATTTGGGACTCAATAGATATAGGGTGAACATTGTAAAAGAGGCAGAAATGTACAGCAATCGCTGCTCCCCGCACTTGCGAGGAAAGTACCGTGTAAAGCTCTTTACAGTTTTTTATTTGCCATTGTTGAAAGGTATATGCTTTGAAGTTTGTGGTTTTATCTCAGTGTCTCTATCTTGTTAAAGACAATCTGTTTCACGATATAATATCTGTTCTTATAATTGAATATAGTTAACAACTTAACTACATCCACAGTCTCCGAATTTATACTTCATACATTTTGTAATAACCTGAATCGACGAATTTAATTTATTCTGATTTTTAGTTAACCACCTATGTAGTTTTGAGAATTCACATATCTATTTAAATCTTAATCGGAGAAAATTTCAAGTTTAACAGCGTTATTGTTTAAATTTATTGAAACCTCTTCAAAATTTATTGGAAAATATGTATCAGTTTATGCGGAGAACTTTCTGAGCGAGTCATTAGAACTTGATTTAATCAATAACCTTTTCGGTGGGTCTCCCTGATGATTTTCCTTCAATACATTGCCAATTCAGATGAATCCGTTTGCTTGCACAGTGATTAACAATTAGAAATTCTGCAAATTACTGAGAACAAAAATCATGGAATACGCCCATTCTCTATTGCCTCCCCTAATACCACTGCAAAAATTGTTCATGCTATGCCGAAAATGCAGTGTCTAACTGTATATAAGCTTTTGTCTGTTTAATTTAAGAAATTACTCCAATTGACAAACATACTTGAAAAAAAAGGTTTTTCTAAAATGAATGGAAAATTAATACACCAGAAATTAACACAACATCGGAATATACTTGGAAAACAAATAAACAATTTGTGTCTAAGCTTTATCGTGCTTACAACAGAGTATGGAAAGCAGTGTTGATTAAAGGCATTTATCAGTCAGTACTAGGCAAAAATGATAAAAGTGCAATATTATAACGATGAAATTCTTAACGCCGTTGGAGAACATTTTGTTAATCATTTGCATTTTTAATGCTCGATTTAATACAAATATATTGTAATGGTTACCATAAGAAGGTTAACTTACTTGGTAAAAATGTTTCAAGGATTTGATATTATGTTAAAAAAATAATTAAAAATATTTCATTATTAAATTACAAAGATGAATTTAAGTATTAAAAGATATCAGAATAATTAACACGTGTATTTGGTACAATAAATGGATTAGCATTTAAATTCAGTCGAACAACGTAAAATACGAAACAGAAAGGGTCTAATGTATGATGTAAATATACGGCGGAGTATATAAGGTGGAGGAATAACATCAAATGTTTACTTGAAAGAAGTAATTGAATATGTGGGGTGTTAAATAAGCGTAATAACATATTATATGGAGTGCTAAAATTTAAAAATATGCATAAAGGATATCACTATGGAGAATATTGTTATTTAGGTACAAATACATTTTGATTAGAAAAACATGTAAGACTAGTTTGTAAATGGCTAAATTTGAAAATAGGCTCTTTAATAATACGATTTTTTAATCTATTTTGGTCTATAAAAGGGCATACATAATATAAAATTGTCGAGAAGAGAAAAATAAAAAATTTTAAAAGCAAGAAGATATGGTAAAGTTATGAAGAAGAATTGATATGGTAGGAGTAGCATAAGTTAAACAGCTACAATCTACAAAAACAATTTCTGGAATTGGGAGCTATACTGCGTTTATTGTTAATTAATTACATCATGTGAATTGGATAACTGGCGTTGCAGTTACTGGCAGTAGACCGCATCGAGTTTCTTAGTAGAGTGAACATCTTGTGAATTGAATAAAAGGTTTTTCATTTACTAGTCTTGTACTTCATTGAGATTTTTATTGGAGTGACGTTTTGTGATTTGGACCTCATCGAGATTCGTGTTACTGGGTTGTTGTTAGCTTGTGAGATTTGAAAAGGAGACATTGTAGTTACTGCTGGTGAATCTTGTCGAGTTTGTTGGTGGAAGTAACAAGTATCCTGTCATAGTATTTGGCTGAAGGACGTTTACAGTTACTGGTAGTCGATTGCATCTATACTGGGATTTATGCGCAGATTAGGAAACTTCTGTGGGCAGACGGAATACACTTGGATCAGTAAAGGGGCAGATCGAGTTCCTTGGACAGGTGACAGCCGCAGGTATTTATTGAAAGAACTGTAAGTAAACCATTTAAAGAGTGAAGTGAAGTAATTTTTTACAATTGCAGAAATTGTCATATGGTTTTCAAGTAACAGCTAAAGCATAACAAATATTGGCATAACTTAAATCATTACATATGTAAATGGTATTGTAATGTAGTGAGTCAATACAGTATGTTTATCAGTACTGTAATAGTAACACATCGAAGCTACTTGATACTAAATGCTTAAATGTTTAGAACCCCAATTTATCCCAAAAGTTCTTAATTGCATATACTCCTATGACTTAATTAAATTCTGTTTCGTTTTGAGGACTCTACTAATTTGCACAAATTTACTTTGCCACGGATTTCTAAGTTTGTGTCATGTGCTTATTTGTCAAGATGATCGTTTACGTATACTCGTGAATTTGTAAAAGAAGTTAAGTGAACAATTAGGTGAGACTACAGCTGGTTGTTTTTATATTTTTGAAAACATAATTAAAATAGTAGAAACCTATTTCTTATTTACAAAGAAATATAACTTTCTTTTGGGTGGAACACAAAAAGCTTTTTAAGTGTGTACTATGTAACGTGTGATATTTGAAATAGAACGTCAACAGGTTCTTATTTATTCAACTTAAGAAAGTACTAGGTACTACTAACTACTAGTATTAAGCTTATTCCGACATTATCATTATCGACGGTTTTAATTATTATTTATAATAAACAGTAGATATTTTTCGAACCTGTTAATAACTCATTGGCTGTTTATTGTTAAACAAAAACGTGCCTTTAGTTTACATTTTGGCCATTTGAAACTCTGCGCTAAATCACAATCGAGGAAAAACGAAAATAGTCAAATAAGCATAGGCGTAAATATGAGACCTTCTTGCATGCGTCAATGAATTAAAGATCAATTTCTAAATACTTCTTCAATGGCATTTAGGTCAACCGCAATGAATCTCAGCACTGCTACTGCGTTGAGTTGTAAGTAGGCATAACTAGCAATATATTTGCAAACAATAGAGCATACAGCAGCCGGATCCAGGTGTCAGCGCTGTAGGTACCAATGACAGCTCTATTTATTGCTTGGTGACATTTTTCAATCTTGGCAGCAAAATATCTAGAACGAATCGCTTTAGAATACACTCCGTTAAAAGCTACAGCTGAGGTGTCCAAGAATTTTATACAATAGTAAAGAAATAGAAATCGGAACAATGTTTTCCCTTATAATATAGAATATACAATACGATAATAATAATAATATTAGACAAAAATAATGTTTAAAATAACAATATATTACTTTTGGATTTACTTACAAGAGTAAGTATTAGAATTAAAGACATATCGATGAAAGACGACTGACTATGAGTAATTAAGACTTTTTTCACAAAGTATTCATCTACCCTGACGATCCAGTTTCAAGAATAAAATAGGAAGTAATAACGTTGGAATCCGTAGGTAGTCCTTTGTAATCCGAGAATGACGTATATTTATGTCTTTATTGTCGCTCTGAAAGTGACTAAACCTTTATGACTTGACAGTTTGGTAGCTTCACGCCACATGATACGTGTTCGGTTGTCAACACCATAGGTATAACAACCAGAGCTGCATTGTCCATTACCATTTTATGGCACAGCTTTTGAGGAGGTGCTTGCAGAAGACCATCCTGATTGTGTGCATTTGTTAAGAGATGCATTAATCTTCTCTTAGCTGGAGGTCCTTCGTGTTCTGTATTATAAAGGAAGTATGCTTTTGTCACCTGTTAACTACGAGACGCGAGAATGTCAACGCTCGATATTTATTGATGATAGACGTATCCGCATTAGCCAATAGCTGCTTCGTAATCAAAGCGTGACAGTCATTTCTTAAAGAAATAATTAACTGCATGTTTAATTAGTAGTCATTAAAGATAAGATCCAAAGAGTTTTTCTTGTAAATGAATCAAAGATAAATCTGAAATAAAGTATTTTGTTACTTTTTACTGTAGAATAACGCCCACATATTATACGTAAACAAAAAAATGTGCTGGAAACAAAACACTAGTCGTCAGCCTAAACGTTTCAAATACGAATTGCTATCTTTACTTTTTTTATCAAGGGCATCTTTGAAATTAACGATGTTTGATTTTTCTGTCGTAGAATAACTCTTTGATATTTGTTAGGTGCAATTTTTAAACGCTCTGTATAACCATACAAAGGGTCACACGATTATACTTGTCGATGAACAATTAGACGCTATGCATTGCAAACATAAAAAGAGTAGGTATAAATGAGAAGTTGAAACATAAGAAAAGATAGTAACGTGTGTTGCGCATTTTAAGAAGTTTGAAGCGTTAGCTGAATGTAGAGATAAAGATGTGATTTTATTGTTTGAAAGTGCCACTGCAATAATAAAAACTATTTATTTCATTTTGGAACCATAATGTTGTTTATTGACCCACGATAGCAGGCGTAATATGGATTTTATGGCCCCAGGGCATATAAAGTTGCTAAGCATATAGCTACAGCCATCAGGTAATTGAAAGTTCTCTGCTTCGCGTCGAGCTTTAAGCATTTCCTCGTGCTATAATTTATTTATTTTGTCCTTAATACATAAATAACTATTAAACTATTGTGGTAGTGCATATTTTGCAATAAACTGCTTGATTAAAGATGAATAGCAGCACGAAAAAGTTTAAAATACAAGCTACGTATTTATGGAAAAGTGGCTGCGTGTGTATAATATTAAAAACTTGTTTACTGCAGCAAGCGTTACGTGCAGGCGTAATATGATCAATTAAATTGGCATACTTAGAATGGTCAAACAAATTCAAGAGAATATTGCCGTACATCATCAAACAACCAATAGCGTGACACTATTTATCTTGGTTTGCTTGGAGATCAAATTCAAGTAATAGTTTAACTCATGTGTCGAACATCACATTAGCTGCGACATTTTTGCCATTTTGACAGCGGGTAAAGTTTGCTTTAACTTTTGAATTAGATAAACTGTTGTTTACCTTTTGACACCCTCACAGCAACAGTGAAGTTATGTATTCGTTAAAGTCTCATATCAAAACCAGATGAAAATTGCTTTTTTCAACTTAAATTTAATTTCTAGTCGATAAATTGATTCGATAAACTGCGGATCAAATGGATCGTCCTGCGAACTCGTCATGCATCAATGAAAGTTTGTCTCGTCAAATTACCTGGAAATCCAATTCAACACTTTAATAGAAGTAAATCAAACCACTTGTGTATTAGGTACAGTTAATTTTGCAATAGTGCAGTTTTATCGATAATTTGCACAAGTGCCAAATTCAAGTCTTCATTAGTTCCACTTCAATGTTACAAAATCTTCGTTTATCGCCAGGACGTAGAACAACATTTTTACTGAATATTCTCCGTACTTTTTGCAAAAACATCCGTGAGCTCAAGGTAATATTCAGTGTACTAGAGGTATTAGTTAAAATTGTTTCATAGAGATTTGAAATAAGTTTTTCATCAATAAATTGACAACGAAAAATGTTTTTTTTTCTATAGCTAATGTTAAAGTGTGCTTTAATCGACTTAAAACAAAAGGTCAAGTTTTACTTTAACAGCAAGGGTAGATAAAGTAGCACTTTAACATCAAGGGTAGATAATAGTTATTTATTATACATGCGGATTAAATTAATGTTTAATGAGCGGTATGTTTAAACGCGCGCGCGGCGAAGCCGCAAGCGCGTTAATACCGCGAGTTAATACATTAATTTAATCCGCGAGTATAATACAACTGTTTATTCAATTTTGCAGTAATAAACTTTTCTAGTGTAAATGTAAGATTTTTGCTAAAAGCTTAAAATGTCACTAATCCCTTGCAAATATCGAGTTGCTGATTGTGAGTTCTTTTGATGCGTTGCCATGGATTGAACTGTTTACGGGAAAAAAGTCAAACGTAAATTGTGAACGAAAGTGAATTTTTCGTAACAAAGTTTATTATAAAGTGTAGTATTGTGTGTATCTACAAGGTGAGAATTGTAATGCAGAATGATGATACGATTATGGAACAACTGCTCCCCAAAGAATTGAAAGAAACGTACAAAAAAATTTATCAAAAATTTTGCTCCTGGAGAATAGAAAAACATGCAATGGAAGTTACTGAAACTCTCATTTTAAATTATATTGCCGAACATTCCAAGAGTTTGAAGCCATCTTCAGTCTGGAGTTATTGCTCCATGCTAAAGGCCTGCCTCATTATTTTCGAGAATGTGGATATTGGAAAGTAAGCAGAAAAAAGTGCATTTTTATAGATCAAACTGTAAATATTTATATTACTTTTATAGATTCTCTAAAGTGAAAGCTCTATTGAAACAAAATTCAAAAGGGTTTAGAAGCAAAAAATCTAAAGTACTGAGCCGTGATGATATGTTAAGATTTTTCAGTGAGGCACCGGATGAAATTTTTCTACTGGTTAAGGTCAGTTACTTTTTTAAATAAAAACGTAGCAAATGAAAAAATGTCTTTGTTTATTGTAGACAGTGCTTGTCATGGGTATAGCTGGTGGATGCCGCATTGGCGAACTCGTAAACATAAAAATTGACGATGTTGAGGATCGAGGAAATGTCTTAGTTGTAACTCTACCAGACACAAAAACTAGCAAACCTCGCGTGTTTACTATAATTAATGAAGTAGCCATAAATGCTGTAGATATCTACAGGACCTACGTAAAATTACGACCCCAAGCGGTGACCCATAGACGCCTTTTTTTAAATTATCAACATGGCAAGTGTACCGTCCAGCCGGTAGGAGAGAACAAAATACGTAAAATGCCTAGCGTCATTGCGACCTTTTTGGGTCTTCCCGATTCTGCGTTATATACAGGTCATGCTTTTCGAAGGAGCTCCGCCTCGCTTTTGGTAGATGGAGGTGCGAATCTTCTTGAACTTAAAAGACATGGTGGATGGACTTCCAGTACAGTCGCTGAAAATTATATCGAAGACTCGATTACGAAGAAGATAGAGACCTGCGGAAAGATTTTTGGAAAAAAAACTTCTTCTTTGATACCTGCAGAGAAACCTAGTACCACAGTTGTTGTTTCAGAGGGAAAAACTCCTGTTCTGAATGATGATGCAGTTCATTTGCATAAAATTGTGAACAACGAATTAGTTAGTGCTACAAGAAACATAAATTTTGAAACTGGTGCTGTTCAAAATTGCAACCTTTTTTTTATCAGCGAACCGTTGAAGGACCTGACTTCTTTAATTGGGAAATAATGCGTAGCCATTTTTGTTTTCGTTTTGTTAATTTAGTTGTAATTTCCTGATGTATAAGTTTTTGATAAATTATTGATCTATTTTGGTTGACATTTATTTGACATTTTTAAAGCGCTAGCGGAATAAAAATTTTAAATCACTAGCGGAATAAAAATTTTAAACGACTGTTTATAAAACATCAACTTTTATGGGCAGGCCAGAAACAAATAAACGTCACTTTATACGGCAAAATTGAATAAAGTAATTTAATTTTCTAACTTTTATTTAAATTAAATATTACAGCTTCGTATTATCATAGCAACCCAATCTAGCTACTGAGATTTTAAAATGTGATTGACTTTCCTTATTTTCTTATAAAATTGTTGAAGTTCTTGCGATAGAAAAAAATCTGTATTATACACGACGATAAAGTTATTACTATACACTCATGGATAAAATTTAACTTTATGGTCTCGTACAATAAATTACTATTAATATAGAAATATGTCATACCTGGTATAGTTGCAGACAGTTTGTCCTACTTTTGCGTGTACAAATTATTTTACGGTAGGAATATTTTGGAAGAAGGGTAAGTACTGTTACTAAAAATTAAATTGTTATATTCTATATAGCAATGTAGTAATATAACATGTTGATTGGTGGTGAAGTAATAAAATCAGACAATAAAGAAATGTTTAACATTTATTAATGTATATCTCGGGAATGCAAGTTTATGCATGTTTATCGAGTTTCGCATGATGGCAATACAATAAAAATATTTATAAATTGACTCTAGTATGCTATGCTAAAATATTATAATTAGGAGGGTATTAAGAATTACCGTATTTAAATTTTGATATTGCTTAAATGGTTCTATCACTGGCTGTAATGCGAAATTTTTGACGGTTTCGGTATATCACGCCTACTTAGAGGAGGTAAATAAGGAGTGCTACGAAAGTAAAACTCAGTAATCCTTAAAGTCGAGCAATTTTTTCTAAATTATGCTGTACAATCTACCGAAGCATCGATTTCGACAGCGACTATCTTTAAACATTTACAATTTTTGTCGTAACCTCTTAATCATTCGCACCAACTAAAAGTTACATGAAAGGTCTAGTGAAACTGCATAAATTTTCTGAAGATAGCAACCTTTAGTCTTAAAGTAGTGGAAAAATTAAGTAAATTCGAATATGTCACACCGGGAGGATGTAAAAATGCAAACGCGAGAACGACATAAGCTTCGCTAGCTTGTGTGAAATATTAATTCAAAGACCTGAAAAGTTTTTGGGCGATATCGGTCGCTGTTTTGTATGTGTTAATTTGTATACAGACTACCAGTAATCGACGTTAAGTGGTCAATTACCCCGTCAATATGGCTAAGCGGCACAACCGCTAGACTGTCGAGTTTGTAGTCAAATCTCGTTCCCCGCAAGATTTATAAAAATTAAATTGAAAGAAGTATTAGATACAAATTTTTATCGCTTGTTATCTTTAAATATAAAATGTTATATTATCAGCTCTTCTTACCCCATCCGCGGTATTTACTTACACCTTTGTAAATCACCGACTAGTTTTTAAACCGATTTCCTCCAACTAGGCCTTGGAATAGTTAGTTTTCGTTCCATTTGACAATTTTCTTTAACCAAAGTCGTCGCACATATGGCACGATTGTGTGTATAACAGAATATGATAAAGGCCATACAACATTGAGAGCATAGGTTCGACAGTTTATGAAAACTGCATGTGTCTTAAGGAGCTGGCGTCCCAAAGAGAGCGTGGTAAAACCCGCTCCATTTACCCTGTCACTTTGTTTTATATTTATTTTATATTTATCACAAACTCCATTCCCTCAGCATATTAAAGAAATACGTAATAACATAATAAATTAATATGAAGTTTCTAAAATTAGAGCTTTCAAATATGTGGGCGGTATTTAATTTTAATCTCTATATATAAACGTATGTTGTATCTGCGTCTGTGAGTTGCGTTTTCGTCGGCACCAACCAGACGCAATTCATTCGCGATCGACCGTTCTATCCCGCGACGTTTATAAAGCAACAATAAGTAAATGCGGTCGTGGCGGAGCTGTAAAAGCGTCTCAGTAGCAATCGGAATTCCGCCTCGGAGCGTGAGTTCGAATCCCCCGGGTGCATAGTTTTTTATTAATTTGCAATTTGATATAATGCGCATTACTAAGTGCTTCCTCTTATTGTTTCAGTATTGTTACCAATGCTAAGATATTTTTACTTATTTTGTACATAGTTATACGCTTTCTTTATTAACGACGTTAAAACATTTTCTTCCTTCACTAACTGTTTTATTACGATTGCATTTCAAAAATAGAGACAATTTTTAAACTAGGGTAAGTCCGCCTTTGAGGTGTAATTGCCAACTTAATTAATTATTTTAATAATTTTTGAGAAATGTTTTGCTGACTCTAGACATTGAAAAGTATAAACCATTTGCTTCACTACACGAAAACATTTTTTTTGCTTAAAAATATCAGTTTGTTGTTCTCTAAAACAATCTTCATCCTCAGTCTCTTCAGGGATCAAACATTAATTTTTCTGTTCAGGTTTCACCATTAAGACTATTTTTCTTTTGTCTACCAATATTTCGTTTACCTTTTTAACAGTACTGTAAAATTACTTGTGGCGATCTTTACTCTCCCATTCGGTCGAGGTGTTGTTTCCATTTATTTCTATGTAATTCTAAGTCTTCAGCAATGTTAAATATTTCTAATGTCTTTCTTATTTCATCGTTTTTATTTCATCGTTTTACTGTCTGTATATTGTATTTGTTACTTCCATCGTCTAAAAGACGAAGTATTGTAATCGCAAAAAAATCACCTTTCGAGATTTCTTCAGATCTTCACGTTTCAGGGTTCCTAGATGACGAAAAACAGGTTTTCTCAATTCCGTCAGTCTGTCTGTCTGTCTACCTGTTGGCGGTACAACTCAAAAACTATTTGTCGGAGGAAGACAATATTTTGTATACACATTATATATCTACCTGGCATGAAACCGAGAAAATTTCAGGCAAATATATACAGGGTGAGCACCTTAAAAAATAAAATTTTGTTTATTTTTGATTTAACTTAGCAATAAATACAAGTAATAATTTGTACATAGCGCAGGCTTTATTCTTTCCAAAAATGGGCCCCAATAGATACAGAATAAATATTGTACGATACAAAAAGGAGCAACAAATTAGTGCGTTACTTAATACAGCTGCAACGCACGAATTCAAAGGGTCGGTGCTCCGTAACTCAGGTAGAAACAGCCCTTCAAATTCGACCACCAGTAACGTTTATTTTATTTGAAAATTTATTTAATTTATTAGAAACATGAAGATTTTTTTACTCCTAACTTAATTTCATTTTTAAAATTATTTGGTGTCACAATGTCGAAGAGGGAAGTTCTGGGTAAAGCCTTTTACAAATTTTTCTTTTTATATGTTATTCAAGATTTGCTACAATAAGTAATGTGGGTACTGTCATAATTGTGTAAAACTAGATGTTTGTATCTTTATTTTTGCGTTTTGTATATACTGGCGAAATTTAGTTTAAATTTATGTATTTTATAATGTTTGAAGCTTTAGAGCAACTTTGACTTTGATGATGCAAGCTGCAATGTTTTGCGAAACATTAGTCTAGGTATATGGGTGCACAAGCAGTAAAAAGGCCAAATATGCCTAAGTATCCTTGTTAACAAAGTATTCCAATAACACGGTTCAAATCATGTGTGGCTTGTAAGAGGTTACGAGCCACCAAAGAACATAACCATTAGGCAAACCCTTAAGCCAACAAATTCTGGATGTTTATCTGGTTTGCGGAAAGTTCGTTACCCACATTTCGTTCCCCACATTTAGTACCCCACATTTCGTTCCCGGCATATTTCGTCTCCCCACATCTCGTACCCGAAAACTTCGTTCCTGCGCAAGCTCAATTTGTCTCCTAGATTACACGGTGTTGAAAAACGAGTGCAGCGATCGGAATGCAGT